>ML780597.1:185897-196266 GCA_009831015.1 Picea engelmannii
GAAATTTCTCCCCTAAAATCATCTATGTCCGAAACCCCGATAAGGAGGGAAGCGTTGTTGTGGGCCAGCTGTCAGCATAGCGGAGAACTGGGATTCAAAAGATCGGTAGTCCCGTGGGAAAATGTTTTTCAACATTTGAAACCCCGAAGTCCTGAGGGAGATTTAGAGTCGTTGGTCTCATAGGCAATCACGACCGTTGATCAGGATAAAGGCGGATAGGAGTTGCTAGCTGACGTCACGTCGGGAAATCAGGATTCGAGGGATCGTGAATCCTGAGAACGAGTGTATTTGGACATTGGAAAGTCTGAAACCTCGATGGGAGGTATGACTGCGGTCATATAAGGGAAGGTCGTGTGCACTAAAGGCTTAGCCCGGGAGGCTAAGGCAGTAGGGGAGCGTATCGGGGATCGGGGATCGGTAAAACAAGTTGTTTGGACATCACAAGTGTTGAAATCTTGGTAGGAGGAACCCCAATAAAAAAGTAAAAGGCCATCATTGATTTAGAAGAAAGGGAGATCCCATGAGAGAGTTGCTATGGGTGAAAATTTCCCGATAGGGAAATAGAAGAACCTTTCAGTTCTTTGGGCTGAGGAAGGAGGAAAGATCCTGTGAGCGGACGTGCCTAGCGGGTGCGCCTACGTCACTAGTGTAGCTTGGAGGAAAGCTCGGCAAGCCCCTCTTGTATAAATATTTGTATTATATGCCCAGTAGGGGTTGTTGTTGACACTCAGATCCGGAGAGGTTATTGAGAGACGAGACTCAGTTGTAGTTCAGACTCATACATTGTAATTGACATTCTTTCATTCATAGAAAAGAAAAAATTCCACTGTTTTTAATTTCCTGTGTGATGGATGTTATTGATGAATGCCATTTATCTTTATGTTTTTTTATGTTGTAGATGCATGTGTTAGAGTTCATCTGCAGGGATAGAGATAAAATCCTCTATCTGCAAGTTTGCTTAATTAGTTCTGGTTCTTTAGGCTAAGCACAAGGAATGCATGACAAAGAAGTGAAAATATGTGAGTTGATGCAAGGAGTGCATGTCTGCAATCTTTTGAGTCAGAGGAGAACATGTCAGGAGGGCACACTAGAATAATTCACAAAATCAAGGGAGAACTTCAAGGTTGTTGAATACCTTGGAGAAAAGTCTGCATAGAAGGAAGCGTAGCACATAGTTACTGAATACTCTATAAGACTCTTCCAAGATGGCTTTGAGTGGGTGCAAGCGCACACAAGACCAACACATTATGGAGTGTTGGGGGTATTGAGGAAATCCTAGATTTATTGAACACTCTGAGGATCAAAAGCTCTGCAAGTGTGCATTGAGTGGGGCAAGGGTGTTTCCTAGGTAAACCTGAAAGAATTCAGGAAGACTGAAGTAAGACCTGTGCAAGGAGTGCATTAGACCAAGACTTGGCTAAAGTGTTGTGAGAAACTATCTGATGGCTTGATTGAGTGCAGGGAGTGCGCAAAGGACAATGTAAGTTCATCTTACAATCTCAGGAGGAAGAGAATCAAGTTTCCAAGAGGGAAATATAATATCCTTAGAAGGACATAGAGGAGCTGAGAACCTTCTTTGGTTTAAGCTGAGTAAAATCTTAGAAGGGTTGGCGCAGTCATGCACAGGATTCCTGCAAGGAGTGCAGAAAAAGTCCGAGAGAATCCAAGTCTTAGACATTGAGAAAGAACTAAGTGTGCAGTAAGGAGGGAGGGCTTTCCGAAGTCCCGAAGTCAAGTGAATCTACCCATCATTAGGAGAGGACAGGTGGCAAAATATCAGGAGATCTAGGAGTTAGAGATCTAGAATATTTTCCAAAAGAAAACAACAATATTTGCGAAGTCGCAAAGAGCGAAGTGAATCCAAACCGTTGGATCTGGAGGGGAATCATGGAGGAGATCCACATAATTTGGAGGAGTAGAACTCTGGAGTAAAAGCGGAGAATATAAGGGTAGGACTCCCGAAGGCTAGAGTCTGAATAGATCACCGCCCTAGATCTAAGGGAGTGATGGGGACCTTTGATCCTTGCACCATTTACGTTTCTCGATTCAGAGTTTGAGGAAATAGGAATTGGTTGTTGTGGATAAGCCGAAGCCTGAAACCTGAAGCACTTTTCATGGTTAGGTCCGAGATATATCTCGAGCTCATATGATAAAGGGGGCCTAGCATAGAAAAATAATGTCATCGTCAAATTTCTTCAAAGGTGACAAGAAGAGAGCCGCAGTGGGGTTGATAGAATCGACACTTTGGAGAAAGAGGGACCCATGAGAATTTACATTGGGGTCTAGCAGGAAACCAAAGAGTCGATTTAATTCAGGTGAATAAACGATCCTAGACCGGGAGGTTGAGAAGCCCCTCAGAGGAGAAGAGAAGGGGGGATCTACATCATATAACTTTCAATTTTGAAATTGAAATGGGCCAAGGATACAATCTTTGGAAATATATTTCGAAGGAAAATTACTACAAGGAAAACACCAAATGGTGGAGGTTTTTGGAGGAACCCTTCTCCCTTGTCTTTTTCAATGGAGTTTTCTAGCAAATATAGGCGACTAGTACATGCACCAACGTGCATTAATATAACATGCATTAGTGCATAACCATACTAAAAACCACTAGTGTAGCTCAAAACATTTTATAAAAATATTCGTCATTTTTTTCAAAAATCCTTTGTGATGCTCCATTTATATTTAAATGCACTCGTGTGTACATATTTCACATGCACTGAATTAGGTTAAAATATTCGATAAAAAACATCACTAGGTTTTTTTTGTAATGCCCTCACTTTGGGACATCATCACAGTGCAAAGATTTATGATAACTAGAGTAGCCAGATGGATGTTATAGTGAGTACAGGGGTATTTAAGAGGCATTGTGGGGTCCAACTTGCATTTATCATCATATTCCATCATTATGAGCCATTCCGCATAGGTTGGCTTTGGTTTCGTTGCATTCCGACGATTTCCACGATTTTGACTATTTTGAGCTATAAGTTAATTAAAATCACTGAAGAGGTCATTTTGGGCACATTACTTGGAGGAACCTCTCAGTGTAATAGCTCATTGGAATCAGGAGGAGAAACACTACAGGATGGAATGGATAGAAGTGACTTTTAGTGGAAAGGGAAGCCATAAGGAGAGATAAGGAGATTTTCAGAGGTAAAAAGATTAATTAATTAATTAAAGTGATTTAATTAATTAATTAAATATTAATAAAATGAAAGTCACTTTGGAGGGACAAGGTGACCCAAAAAGTATAAAAGGAAGGCAAGGGCCTCTACTAATGATTGATGTATGTATGATCTTATTTTGATATCTGGCTTCTAGCTAGTGAGCCCAACATTGGGGGTTTTGAGGGTTTTGACTTAACAAACCCTAGAGGACAATTCGGTGGTGAAAGATTCCACCTAGCTTGTCCCAAGCTTGGTCTCGGAGATGCAATACTCTCCCACACCATTATAGATCAGTTCTACATCAGTGTAGGAGGGTTCCACACAACCACAAGCACAGGAAGAGAAGGAGGGCGCACCATTGGGGGTTTCCAGCAAGGGGGGCCACCATCCTTGGAGAGAGATTCATTGTAGGAGATTGACAAGGTTTTTGGAGATTCTATCAGCTGGATTCTTCTTGCAGGGTATTCACCATCATTCCTAGTGCTTTTTGAGAGAGTTTTATGGTTCAGATTATTTCCTAGAGAAGTGGGACGAATTGAAGAGAAGGAGGGCATTTTTGAGATTTAGATCTAGTCAGTTTGGAGGGGTTACACTTCAGATCTGACCCTGATACTTCACCTAGTGACTTGTAGTGTCCTGATCTATATTCCTGGGGATTTTCAGAGCATTTGGAGGCCTCCTTCATCAGGGTTGAATTATTAGGGTTTCAGTCATCCAGTGGGGCGCACCATTCAGTGGAGGATTTCAGATCTACAGGGTTTGAGAGGGATCTTGGGGATTCGGGCACCTGGGTTGTTCTTTCCATCACCCGATCTACTATTTGGCATCTTTCTTGAGGTGATTGGACATCTTTGGCACCAAGGATGAATTGTTGAGGAGCTTCAACTATCTAGCAAGATGTGGCATTGGTCTTCATCTCTTATCCAGCCTTTGGAGGCTTATTTTGTATTGTCAGGGGCATTTTGTAGCAGCTCTATTGTCTATCTTCTTGGCCATGTGTTGAGCATTCCAGATCAACATGTTCATTGTAGCAGGTTTCTCTATTTCATGAATAAAAGCAGTTTGAGATGTTTTGTCTTGTCTATCATATTGCATATGGTTGAGGTATGTTCCATGGTTGTCTCTTCTTGTTATTTGTTGCAAACATTCAAATAAACACATCAGTAAACCCTAAGGCCTAAATCAAGAGGCCATTCAGAAAGAAAACACATCTAAACAATAGATCAACAAAGTGTTTGACGAAATACCTCACTCGGAATAAGTTTTAAAAAGACACCAAAATCATGATGATCCTTGCATAATGGCTTGGGATCATTACAGTGGTATCAAAGCTTAAATCCTGCAAACTTGAGGGGTCTTTCATAGGGATAAATGGATATTTGGAAGGAAATGGATAGGATATCCTTTGAGATAACATATTCCAACCTTAGTGAGGAAAATAGGGCTCTCATAACCTTTCCTCAGTATGTAGCCTTTAGAAAGATTGATTGGAGAAAATGGGATATTTTACATGGGATCATCATAGCAGATAAAAAGAAAAAAGAAGCAACTAGATGGATGGAAGAACAGAGAAACCCCACGCCCATTAGGAGAACACAACCTTGCCACTATTGCAAGGGGCCGTGGGAACCAGATCATAGGTGCAAGGGTAAGGATCAGAAGCACACTATGACAGTGATAATGAGATGTGTGAGGATGGAGTGATAGATGTGGATTTAGAGTATTCAGATGATGAAAATGACTCTTGCATAGAGGCTAGTGATAGTGACTCTACCTCAGAGGATAGTGATGATGACTCTTGCACAGAGGCTAGTGATGCTTGCACACTTGAGGATGATGATGAACCTTGTGTAGTGGATAGGCAGCTGGATGGACAGGACGATAGCACCATTGTATCAGCAGACATATCACATACCATTGATGTCTTTACATCTCAGCAGAGTAGTGACACTAGTGAGGAGTCACACGTGTTTTCACCTATAGATGACCAACCTCCTATGGGGGCCGTGACACATCTATCAATTTTTCATACACCCATGATAGCCACATCACATGAGGAGATTAGTGGCACATCAGGTATAATGGATGAGCCTAGTGTGAGGGATACACACCATGGACAGGTAGTCCCACAAATCCAGGAGGAGGTACAAGATGTACATGCAATTGACCTCATACATAGAAGTCAACTAGAGGAGATTGAGTCACAACTATTAGAGACTCCATTGGTTGAGCAGATTGCAGAGGATGACAGGTTGGCGGAGCACTTACTTCCAGGATTGGCTTGCATTGATGTGGATGCACTCTTTAGTATTCAAGATGAACATAGCATGTGTCTAGACACAACTATATGGGATCCAGGCACAGAGGATAGTAGCAGGTTGAGTGCACAAGAGGATACAGCTGCTCATACAGGGTACGGTGTGATTCAGAGGGAGATACCATCTAGTGATGGGGTGCAGTGGCATACAAGAGTACCCAACAACACAATAGACAATGGACAGTTCATCACGTCATCTTTTTCATATGGTGTTTTTGGGGATTCCAGAGTTGACATTAGTGGGACTGACACTAGCAGTGAGGGGTATGAGATGGCACCTTAGCATGACCATGATCAGGAGTCACACCACTTAGCAGCACAGTTGAGATTTAGTGAGGCTATGATCAAGGCAGCCACTAGACATATTGATGACATGCATGCAGTGATGGCAGAGTACTACTGGAGAGCATCCGTGGCACAGGGTAGATCAAATGGAGGATTTTCCATGGATGATTTTCACACTCTCAGGAAGAGAGTGTCTATGATGAGGACTGACTATTAGTAGTTGTTGACAGACAGGGACTTCCTACTAGGGATTGGCGAGTTGTATCACAGGGCCTTGAGGGGGTAGGAGTTGGAGGTAGACCAACTCACTCAAAAGTTAGAGAACACTCGAGGATTCTTGAGAGACACATAGACAACCCTACAAGAATCGAAGTCTAGATTAGAGGAGCTTCTTGGGGAGATCCGTCAGAGATCCACTTCATCTATCCTAGTGGACACTCTGATATATCCTTTGGTCACATGGTTAGAGGATGTTGGTGGTCTAGTAGAGGAGCACCAGTTGATGGAGGACACTCCCATTTGTGCTCCAAGAGAGGTTGACCTCCATGTAGAGGTTGATCCAACAGTATGCCTAGGATCTATGATGCAGCATGAGTCTACGGGAGATGACGTGAGTATGTCAGAGCATACAGTGATGAGTGATAGCTCACAGAGACATGCCAAGATGTATGATGAGATTCAGAGGGGTATAGTGCCTTGCAAAGAGGAGACACACCTAGGGGAACATGTAGATGTCACTCCTTGGCAGCAACACCTAGTTATGAGAGATCACCTTCACCATATCAGTAGTTGCATGGGAGATGAGAGATGGAGGTTGGTTGAGCAGCAATTAGAGGAGTTACTTTTGGTTGTACTAGATGGTTGGGATTCGATGATGACCATAAGAGAGTACTTATCATGGATACCGATGGACGAGCTTCTGGTCGAGTCCTTGGGATTGACCAAAGCATGGGATGCCTTCCAGTCCTACAGTCAACTGCAGATATGTCTGTCATCCTTATTCAACACATTTATCATTGACAACAGCATGAGGAGGATAGCATATGAGCACCTAGGGCTTCTGACAAAGATCAGTCTCACACAGGAGCAGTTTGAGGAGATTGGAAGTGATAAAATTCCAAGTTTTCCATGGGACCCAGGAGTCCGTTTTGTTATCACAATGTTCATGTTGACCCAGGTTTCACTAGAGAGCCACACACTCCACCTTGGTTTGGTTTGGAGTGGGTCTGCAGGTACTTGTCCTATGGGGTGAGACCTATCCTTCTACTTGATCATCATGATAGGGCATGGAGATGTTTGGATAGGTACTTCTTCTACAGAGGTGTCTTCAATGATACAGTTTCTGGACAACAGGTCCAATGGTCACAGGTATTTCAGCTGGAGGACCCAGGAGAGGAGGGTTTAGGATGTATGCAGGGGGTAGACATTCATGGTCAGAGTAGTTCAGTGTCAACATGAGGATCTTCGACAGATGTTAGCATGGGACCCATGGATTGTAGGATTGAGCATTTCATTGACTGACAGGGGAGAGTGGACCATTGCAGGGGAAAGTTATTATAACTTTCCATTGATCTTCAGTGTTGAGAGGAGCACATCGCTTGTGGGTGCCTCACAGAGGTCTTGCATCACCTCGGTAGGGCATCAACATGTGAAATTGATGGATTCTGTGTGGATCTTGGTAGAGACTAGGAGGATGGACTCACTCTGGGATGAGGCCATGTGTCAGGTACAGGAGAATCACGGAGTTGGTGTATTTTAGGATTATGCGTCCTAGGGGCTAGCAGTTCATGACTTGATATGGGATSCAAGGGGTAGCATGTGTGATTTTTCATCTTTGGATGGGTTCTCCTATGTAACCCACAGGTGGACATGGGATCCTGGCATTATACTTGAGGGGATTCGGTTATTACTTGAGGACAAGCAATTTTCTAGCAGGGAGGATTGTAATGTCCCCACTTTGGGACATCATCACAGTGCAGAGATTTATGATGACCAGAGTAGCCAGATGGATGTTATAGTGAGTACAGAGGTATTTGAGAGGCATTGTGGGGTCCATCTTGCATTGATCATCATATTGTTGACAAATATTTAACAGACAACGAATGCTTGTCATTGATGGAAAGTACAACAGTGAAGATGGCATGAGTACAAGAAGGTGAATGCTTGTCATTGATGGCAAGTACAACAATGAAGATGGAATGAGTACAGGAAGTTTGTAATTGACAAGAAAACAAAAGATAAGTTCAGGAAGATCAAATGATCGAAGGTGAATGATCAAAGGCAACGCAACATTGATTGAGTGATCAAAGACCCGTAAAGTTTGAGAAGAATCTATGATCATTGGATTCCATTCAAAATTCTTGAAAGAACAAGGATCGTTAGATCTGAATGTAGACAAGAAGAGATCGTTGTAGAGGAGGACAGATCTCAGCCATTAGATCCAAGTGTAGGATCCAACCATCGTTGGATCAAGAAGAACCTGCACGCCCTTTAAGGTTTAATCTGGACCATTGATTCTAGTCCTTGTCGGAGTTTCTGGGATCGAGAGTTGAACATGTCAAAGATTATTAACATCAGGAATCCCGATATCGCGATATGTGAAATTGTGATGTAATCTAAGCCGTCAGATTAAGGTTTGATCTGGACCGTTGATCACAGTCCTTGTCAAAGTTTCGGGGATCAAGAGTTGGAGATGTCAAAGATTATTAACATCAAGAATCACGATATCGCGATATGCGAAATTGCGATTTAATCTGAGCCGTCAGTTCGAGATCAGATCTGGACTGTTGATCCGACCCCATGTCGGAGTTTCATGAATCGGGACTTTGAAGTGACAAAAACACTAGACATCAAGGATGTTGAAATTGCGATATGCGAAATCGCGATTTAATCACAGCCGTTGAATAGAGATCAGATCTGGATCGTTGATCTAAATCCATATCGGAGTTTCGCGAATCGCAACATGGAGAGGCAAAGAACTCAATGCAACAAGAATGCCAAAATCATGAAATCGTGATTCAATCGTAGCCATTGAATCAACATCACATCTGGACCATCGAATCACAGGACATGTGGCAAGTGATCGAAATTTCACTGACTTGGGGTCAACGGAGCATAGTGTCGAAAATCACAAAATGAGAAATCGCGAAAGCGCTTTATGCATAGGTGCTTGGTTATGACCATAGTCATATTGGGGAAGGAGCTAGTGCAGAAAAGTTCTATATCGGAACTTCAGGGATCGCGAAATGAAGTGTAGAGACACTCAAAACGGGATTGTCAAAATTCCGAAACCCAATTTAAAGGCAATGTCAATAAAGTTCATCCAACGACGTAGATAAATTGGAATATGATCGAAAGGTTACTGTTCTCTCTCACAGTTAACCCCTCAGTTACGAATCTGTTAGGGAAACGGATTCATGATTTCAAATCTGTTGGCGTTTCATTTGCGCAGATAGTTGTCTTCCTTTTTCCTAAGAAGATGGGAAGTTGAACCGTCGTGAGTGTGTATAAAAGAAAAAGAGACAGACAGCGTATGGTTGGCGGTTCTGTATGAGAAAATAATGAAACTGTAAGAAAAGAAAAATAAGAGGATGTGCAGTGTGAGATGGAGAAGATGCACAGTGAGAAGAAACTCAATGAAGAGTAAAATATGATGAAGAGAAGTTGAAGCATATCAGAATGAGAGAATGAGTTGATGTAGAGCATACCTACTGAACAGACAGAGGAAGAGAAGAGCAACAGAACAGTGTGTATAAGACCAGATTTACAGAACAAAGAAAGATTGGTAAGAACTGACTTATCTGTAAAGTTGACTGTTTATTTAGCCATTCATGTTATAGGGAGGTTGGGAGGTGCTCGAGAGGACTTTTGTCCTCATAGGTTCAAGTGAGAACTTGAGCACAGGAAGTTGTAGCTTCCATCTAGTTGCAGCCAGAGAAACCAAGGTGGCAGGGTGGTGCAAGGGAGAACAAGTGTTCTCTGTTATACATGTTGGAGCCTATGCAACTGGAAGTTGGTGCTTCCATCCAGTTGGTGTTGGAACATATAGGGACTTGGTTCTTCCTTCTAGTGGGTGCTAGAGAAACCAGGGAGATGGTGCTTCCTTCTAGTGGGTGCTAGAGAAACCAGAGAGTTGGTGCTCTCAAACAAGTTGCAGCTTGTAAAATAGAGGTAGCAGCCTCACATTGAGTTGGTGCTCAATTAGAGATGATGTATAGAACCCAAAAGACTGCCTATCATTTCGAAGAAGAAGAGGTTTTATCCCTTTATGGGTTTCCTCGTTAAAATCTATCTCTGTGTATACCTTATGTGTGACTGATGCTTTTTACTTTTACTGTCCATATGTTGTATAATGTTGATGATCACTTGAAGAAATATTAAGAGTATTTTAATAGAGTTAAAAATGTTTAAGCTCAAATACAACTGATTCACCCCCCCCCTCTTAGTTGTATTAGTAATTCCAACAATTGGTATCAGAGCGGGTTCCTTTTATTCAAAGGTAGATCTGTCAGCTTAAACATGACAATTCATGAAGGGACTTCAACCTCTAAGCCCCCTCTGTTTGATGGAACAAATTTTTCCTTCCAGAAGATTGGAATGA
>ML780597.1:201120-237758 GCA_009831015.1 Picea engelmannii
TGTTCACCTGGTTAGGGGGAGTACTTATTGAATATCTGGTATATTTCCAAGATGCTTATAGTCAATAGGGGGAGTATGCTTTGCAACAGATCAGGGGAAGAATGTTTCTTCTTTGACATTGATGTCAAAGGGGGAGAAAAGAGTTCAGGAGAGGAGATCCGAATGCAATGCATGTGGGTGCTTTTGTTGCCATCAATTCCAAAGGGGGAGATTGTTGACAAATATTTAACAGACAACGAGTGGAAAATATTTAACAGACATCAAATGCTTGTCATTGATGGCAAGTACAACAGTGAATATGTCATGAGTACAGGAAGGAGAATGCTTGTCATTGATGGCAAGTACAATAGTGAAGATGGCATGAGTACAGGAAGTTTGTAATCGATAGGAAAAAGAAGATAAGTTCAGGAAGGTCGAATGATCGAAGGCAACGCAACATTGATCGAGTGATCGAAGACCCGTAAAGTTTGAGAAGAATATCTGATCATTGGATTCCATTCAAAATTCCCAAAAGAACGAGGATCGTCAGATCTGAATGTAGACAAGAAGAGATCATTGTAGAGGAGGACAGATCTCAGCCATTAGGTCCAAGAACAGGATCTGACCATCATTGGATCAAGAAGAACCCGCACACCCTTTAAGGTTTAATCTGGACCATTCATTCCAGTCCTTGTCGGAGTTTCGGGGATCGAGAGTTGAACATATCAAAGATTACTAACATCAGGAATCCCGATATCGCGATGTAATCTAAGCCGTCAGATTAAGGTTTGATCTGGACCATTGATCCTAGTCCTTGTCGGAGTTTCAGGGATTGAGAGTTGGAGATGTCAAAGATTATTAACATCAGGAATCACGATATCACGATTTAATCTGAGCCGTCAGTTCGAGATCAGATCTGGACCGTTGATCCGACCCCATGTCGAAGTTTCGTGAATCGGGACTTTGAAGTGACAAAAAAACTGGACATCAAGGATGTTGAAATCATGATATGAGAAATCGAGATTTAATCGTAGCCATTGAATAGAGATCAGATCTGGACCGTTGATCTAACTCCATATCGGAGTTTCGCGAATCGCGACATGGAGAGGCAAAGAACTCAATGCAACAAGAATGCCAAAATCACGAAATTGCTATTCAATCGTATCCATTGAATCAAGATCACATCTGGACCATCAAATCACAGGACATGTGGCAAGTGATCGAAATTTTGCTGACTTGGGGTCAATGGAGCATAGTGTCGAAAATCACGAAATGAGGAATCGCGAAAGCGCTTTTTTCATAGGCGCTTGGTTATTACCATAGTCATATTGGGGAAGGAGCTAGTGCATAAAAGTTCTGTATCAGAACTTCGGGGATCGCGAAATGAAGTGTAGAGACACTCAAAATAGGATTGTCGAAATGTCGAAACCCAATTTAAAGGCAATGTCAATAAAGTTCATCTAACGGCGTAGATAAATTGGAATATGATCGGAAGGTTACTGTTCTCTCTCACAGTTAACCACTCAGTTACAAATTTGTTAGGGAAACAAATTCATGATTGCAAATCTTTTGGAATTTCATTTGTTTAGACAGTTGTCTTCCTTTTTCCTAAGAAGATGGGAATTTGAACCACCATGAGTTTGTATAAAAGAAAAAGAGACAGACAATGTATGGTTGGCGGTTCTATATGAGAAAAGAATGAAACTGTAAGAAAAGAAAAATAAGAGGATGTGCAGTGTGAGATGGAGAATATGCACAGTGAGAAGAAACTCAATGAAGAGTAAAAGATGATGAAGATAAGTTGAAGCAGAGCAGAATGAGAGAATGAGTTGATGCAGAGCATACCTGCTGAATAGACAGAGGAAGAGAAGAGCAATAGAATAGTGTGTAGAAGACCAGATTTACAGAACAAAGAAAGATTGGTAAGAACTGACTTATCTGTAAAGTTGAATGTTTATTTAGCCATTCATGTTGTAGGGAGGTTGGGAGGTGCTCAGGAGGACTGTTTTCCTCAGAGGTTCAAGTGAGAACTTGAACATAGGAAGTTGTAGCTTCCATCTGGTTGCAGCTAGAGAAACCAGGGTGACAAGGTGGTGCAAGGGAGAACAAGTGTTCTCTTTTATACAGGTTGAAGCTTGTGCAACTGGAATTTGGTGCTTCCATCCAGTTGGTGCTAGAACATATAGGGACTTGGTGATTCCTTCTAGTGGGTGCTAGAGAAACCAGGGAGTTGGTGCTTCCTTCTAGTGGGTTCTAGAGAAACCAGAGAGTTGGTGCTCTCAAACAAGTTGCAGCTTGTAAAACAGAGGTAGCAGCCTCACATTGAGTTGGTTCTCAATTAGAGATGATGTACAGAACCCAAAAGACTTCCTATCATTTCGAAGAAGAAGAGGTTTTCTCCCTTTATGGGTTTCCTGGTGAAAATCTGTCTCTGTGTATACCTTATGTGTGACTGATGCTTTTTACTTTTACTGTCCATATGCTGTATAATGTTGATGATCACTTGAAGAAAGATTAAGAATATTTTAATAGAGTTAAAATTGTTTAAGCTCAAATACAACTGATTCACCCCCCCCTCTCAGTTTTATTAGTAATTCTAACAATTCCATCATTATGAGCCATTCCACATAGGTTGGCTTTGGTTTCGTTGCTTTCCGACGATTTCCACGATTTTGACTATTTTGATCTATAAGTTAATTGAAATCATTGAAGAGGTCATTTTGGGCACATTACTTGGAGGAACATCTCAGTGTAATATCTCATTAGAATCGGGAGGAGAAACACTACAGGATGGAATGGATAGAAGTGACTTTCAGTGGCCAGGGAAGCCACAAGGAGAGATAATGATATTTTCAGAGGTAAAAAGGTTAATTAATTAATTAAAGTGATTTAATTAATTAATTAAATATTAATAAAATGAAATTCGCTTTGGAGGGACAAGGTGAGCCAAAAAGTATAAAAGGAAGGCAAGGGCCTCTACTGATGATTGATGTATGTATGATCTTATTTTGATATCTAGCTTCTAGCTAGTGAGCCCAACATTGGGGGTTTTGAGGGTTTTGACTTAACAAACCCTAGAGGATGATTCAGTGGTCAAATATTCCACCTAGCTTGTCCCAAGCTTGGTCTCAAAGATGCAATACTCTCCCACACCATTCTAGATCAGTTCTACATCAGTGCAGGAGGGTTCCACACAACCACAGGCACATGAAGAGGAGGGCACACCATTGGGGGTTTCTAGCGAGGGGGGAAAACCATCCTTGGAGAGAGATTCGTTGTAGGAGATTAACATGGTTTTTGGAGATTTTATCACCTAGGTTCTTCTTGTAGGGTCTTCACCATCATTCCTAGTTCTTTCTGAGAGAGTTTTATGGTTTAGATTATTTCCTAGAGTAGTGGGACGAATTGAAGAGAAGGAGGGTGTTTTTGAGATTCAGATCTAGTCAATTTGGAGGGGTTACACTTTAGATCTGACCCTGAGACTTCACCTAGTGACTTGCAGTGTCCCGATCTATATTCCTGGGGAGTTTCAGAACATTTGGAGGCTTCCTTCATCAGGGCCGAATTATTAGGGTTTTAGTCATCCAGTGGGGCGCACCATTCAGTGGAGGATTTTAGTTCTACAGGGTTTGAGAGGGATCTTGGGGATTCAGACACTTGGGTTGTTCTTGCCATCACCTGATATACTGTTTGACATCTTTCTTGAGGTGATTGGACATCTTTGGGACCAGGGCCAAATTGTTGAGGAGCTTCAGCTATCCAGCAGGACGTGGCATTGGTCTTCATCTCTTATCCAACATTTGGAGGCTTATTTTGTATTGTCCGGAGCATTTTGTAGCAGCTCTATTGTCTATGTTCTTGGCCATGTGTTGAGCATTCCAGATCGACATCTTCATTGTAGCAGGTTTCTGTATTTCATGAATAAAACTAGTTTGAGATGTTTTGTCTTGTCTATCATATTGCATATGGTTGAGGTATGTTCCATGGTTGTCTCTTCTTGTTATTTGCTGCAAACATTCATATAAACACATCAGTAAAACCTAAGGCCGAAATCAAGAGGCCATTTAGCAAGTAAACACATCTAAACAATAAACCAACAAAGTGTTTGACAAAATACCTCACTCAATTTTTTTTTTAAGAAGACACCAAAACTGTGATGATTCTTGCATAATGGCTTGGGATCATAACATTTTTTTAAATGGGTCTTCTTTAAAAATTGTTCAGTGCATCCTGTAGAAATAAATGCATTGGTGTGTAACACTTACATGCACATCGAGGTAGGTTAAATATTTTTAAAACAATTCTTTTCCCCTAAAAAATCATGTTAGTGGCCCATATATGCTTTAAGAAAACTAGTGCACTTTAATATAACATGCACCAGTGCACAACTCTACCATAAAATTTGGTGTACGTAAAAATATTCATCATTTTTCAATTTTTTTTTGCATTGCTCCCCATTCTATTTTATGCATCAATGCATACCCATACCACACACATGGAAATTTTAGAAAGCATCGATAGTTTAAATATTTAAAAAGGTCAGTTTAAAAAAAAATTAGTACATCCTTTAGACATAAATACAATGGCGCATAAATCTTACACAAAACACTTATATAGGTTAAATTATTTTAAAAAATATTGTCATTTAAAAAAAAATCATGATGGTGTGCTATATAATTATGAGGATTTTTATGACTAACATTTAATTGATAGCCTCCTAGGCCAATGACTAATGTGCATATGTGAATGTGGGGGGAATGTTTCCTAAGAGGAGATAGCTAGAGTACCTATGTAGGTTGGTGGGTGTAGATGCTTTGGTTCTTTTAAGTACTAAGGATGATCTTATCCATGATGTCATATAATATATTTATGTAGGGATGAATTGATGAAGATGTGGAAACATCCAATTTATTGCGGTTGAACAAGTAGAAACAAGAGGTAATATTATCATTATATTTTTGTTATTTCATTTGCATATTTTTTTGTCTTATTTAATGCACATGTAATTGATTAAAAGATTCATTTGAATTTTCTAATTATTATTGTTTACTATTTCTCAAACATTGGCTCATACTCCAGTGAGGGGCCTCCTCCCTATCTTGATGTAGAGATGGAGGATGGTGATGATCCTTCATAGGTTCATATATATGGCATGCCACAAAAATTGGATCATAGATTTTGTCATTAGATAGTGGATTGTTTTTGTGATTCGATGGATAGCTATGAAGTGGTGACAACAAAACCTAGAGGTATCACACAAGATCCTGAGTTGGTAGATATGTATGTGATCCTTTCCCATGATATGACATTATTAATGTGTCATATAGTTGGTATCACCATCCTAGTCATTAATACTGAGCAACGAGGTGGGAGAAATTCTCATGTTTCTTCTTCATTTGATTCATTTTTAGACGAGAAGAATTCTAAGGACACTAATCCTCCTCCACCTACACCACCCATTGTAATACTACCATTCCACCTACTCCTACACCCATTCCACTTGCTACCCTATCTATTAATCTAGCTACGTTGATAGATACACTGGTTATAGGTTCTATGATTTTATGGAGTCAAATAGATCCCGCTAGAGAGATTCATCATATTATAGGTTCATTATTATTTGGCAGAGGTATTGATACCTCTGTATCTAGTGGTGGAGGTATTGATGCTTGAAGATCTGGTGGTCAAACTATCTAGTAGTAGTTAATGTGTATATTGATTATCAAGATGTACACTTGACATGTATATTTGACATATATATTGATTTTGATATTATCGTTCATGCATATTTTTTCTTTTCATATCATGTTGATGTTGATGTTGATTGTTTTATAAAATGTGTTATATGTATGTTGATGATTAACATCATTATAAATTTCTCCGTTTAAATTAAATTAAAGATATATCGATCATTTAAATTTGAGGGGTCATATAATGTTTAACTCTAGTTATATAAAAACATCTAATTTGGATTGTGATTGCAAAAACTTATAATCATTTAATGCCATATAATGTTTGACTATTATTAAATGTAAATTATTTGTTGTTAAAGAAGACACAACATGTTGATTAAACATGTTTACAAACTTGACTTAATTATTCAATGAATGAATGCATGATTTGATCAAGTTTTTAAATAATTTTTTATTGAATCTTATTTTTAAATTTATTGTTAATTTTTTTTACTAAACTTACTTAATATTAACAAAATTATAATTTCTATAATTAAATCTATTAAAATAACTTTTCCTCCTATTTTATATAATTATAACATCTTGCATATTAAATCAGGAAAACAATTCTAAATCATATTTGATTAATTTTTTAAACCAATATGTTTAATTAAATCTTCAATTAAATCATTAAAATAATTGTAAATTTTTATATTACATATAAAAATAAATAGAAAATACCTTCAACTAAAGTGACCTTAATAACAATTGTTCTTAATATTAAGCTTAAAAAAAACACAACATGCATATCTTAAAATTAAAAATGATTCATAGTTCATTTAAGAGTTGAAAGTTCCAAAACAATTTAATTTTTTTCAAGGAAATGGTTGTAAGTGGTTGTTAACTTTTAATGTCTAACATTATAAAAGGAAAAAAAGTATTTTGGTATTGTATTAAATTTTTGGAATTATTGAAACTCGGTGATAACTAGTAATGCCTAAATATAATCATTAAATTTTATTATCTACCATGATTTAGGAAGATTGTTTCTCTAAATAAATGTCATTACATAATTACAAAAAACAACACATACATAATTGGCCGATTACAGAGATCCATAAAAAAGTGACACATCCAAAACATAAATTTTGAAATAAAACATGTACACATCACCCTTCATTTCCATTACCTTGATTATCTTCCTTGCTTCAATCTTGATAACATTATTTTTTCCAAGAAAACATTTTGATCTCAAATCGTGTCTTAATATGAACCACCAATCCCTATACAACACATCTAGGTAAACAAGCAATTGGTTGTAGTGCTTTGGGAAAACATAAGGCTCCTTATTTTCATCCCACATATTTTTAGATTTAATAGATATCAACCCACTATCATAATCTTACTTTACAATACTTTGGTAAAAGGTATATTGCCACTTGCACCTAAAAATTCCACATTGTAAATATGAGAAGTCCACTTACATGAACTCTTGTATATTTCCTCTATAACCTAACTTCCCCTCTATTAGGTTCTAATCACAGTGGATAGCAAGACTAGATTGGTCAAACTTGAAATCCACTCTATTCTCAAGTGTGATACATCCATCATCAACATCCTTAGTGTGAAAATGATGTCCATATGCTAACATAGATGGGAACAAATTAACTTGTAAAAATGTGAACAAAAAATGGTGACGTACATCTAATAACCCAAACATTGATAAAAGTGTAATACATGTTATAATTCAAAAGCGTATTATAAAATGAAAAATTTATATATAGTCTAGATTACTATACATATATTGCACCCAATCCCCATGTTTAGTGCATCCTCTTCACCACAGGGGTAATGATTGGTGCATCTTGTGTTTACTCCATCATATGTTTGGTGCATACTATGTTTAGTGCATAGATCACTGACATATTTTATTTTAAATGATTGTGGTAATGAATACTTCTACCATTCAAGAGTTTGACTTATTTATTGTCATTGTCCCATTTCCTTCTCTTCTCTTCATACAACACAACCCATGTTTGTTGTGCATCCATGTTTTAAAGAAAAAATATATTCATCGCATCAATTTTTGAATTCATAGATGTATTCATGAAATGAAAACAAATAACATTGTATCAATATATATTATCAAGTTCAGTGCAAATAGTTACTCTACAGAAAATTGACAAAAGATAAGTGGATTACTCTTTATCATGTTCCTTTTTCTATTGGTTTGGAATAACTCCCCTTTCCTTTGTCCTCATCCCAAGCCACTCCACCTAGTGTTTCAATGATTTTATTTATGTACTCATTAGCATAATAGAATTATTCACATACTATGTACCTCTCTACTAGAGGCCCCTCGAGTTTTTCCCTTTGTTGAGAAAAACCCTTCAATTTTTGTTTACCTATCCAAGAAGAACATCCAACAACATGAGAGAACCACATCTTAGTCAAACTCATCAACTAGATGAATTAAAATATGTACTTGAAATTCCATGAAACCCATGAATAGTTCCTTCTCAAACATACAATTACTCTCAATTGTCTCTTGACACAACTATGGAATGTCATTCATGTGAATCTCCTATGATGTAATACAATTTACAAATGCAAATAATTTAGATATGGCATGTAACAAGTCTTGGAAAAGTTAGGATTCATAGAATCACACATAATAAAAG
Organism: Picea engelmannii; assembly: GCA_009831015.1. Classification (NCBI taxonomy): domain Eukaryota; kingdom Viridiplantae; phylum Streptophyta; class Pinopsida; order Pinales; family Pinaceae; genus Picea; species Picea engelmannii. Next base: position 209,453 of record ML780597.1, read on the forward strand.
AATAACGAAGCTACAAAATAAACATATAGAAAATTAATTGGCATAAAATTACAAGTGTATAGCATATAAAATACATTGCAAAAATTGAAGCATGTAATTGACATACATACACTTAGAAGGTTTAGATGAAAATATGATTTCAACCTGAATGAATTTCCTTATATGATGAAGTAGCGTTGTATAGTTGACCCATAAAAAGAAGGCTCAATCACACCCAATATGACATTCTTTTCCACAAACATATCAACTTTTTTCAAAATCCTTACATTTTTTAAAAGACCAAGAGGGACCAACCTCTCCTATACTTTATTTTCTTGGAAAAATATTATTTTTCATATTCGAAGAAACAAGATCTCTCATAAAACCCAATGTGTTAGTTTTTTCAATGATATATGCCTCCATAAAGGAGATGAAGCATTTTTTCATATATGCATGGGATATAGTAAGTGAGAAATATTAATATGATCCCAGCATGGAAGCTCATATAATATATATTTCCTTTTCATCCCAGTGGAAACTTTCTCAACATAGCTATCGAAGAATTAAATATTATCAAACAAACGTTCGCCATTTGATTCAAACAATTATGTAATTTCCTTCTAGTTCTCAATTTTATATGCCCTAATCTAATCTATTGGTGTCATTATTTTAGGTCTTTAGGTTCTCTCTATTTTACCATGGAAAGTATATGCTACTCTTTTATAAGGGTGGCCTTTTGTGAGGAATAATCAATTAGTCGCACATCATATTTTGTAGGTGGTTGCACCACCTAGCCTTTATAGAAGGCCACAACATTTACATCCATGATACCCATTTGTTACAATACCTGCAATGTTATTGTATGCAGAACACTTTAGTTCCAAAGATGATAGTTGCACCAAATTTAGTATGCCAATAATGTTACAGATATAAGAAAATCAATCAACATGATTGACAGAGAAAAATTATAGTCCTAGATAATTGTGCATGGTGTATTCACATATGACATACAACATAAAATACTTCTCCATCAAAATGGGTCTTGATACATAATATAAATTTATCCCTTCCCATAATTGCTTCAATTCATTGATCAATGATTGGAGGTAGAAATCCATTCTACCTCCAAGAGACAAGATAACTCTTCGATAACTTTTGTGTGAGGCATGCTACCTGTACAACATAGTTACTTCTTTGCAATGGAATATCCTTTGAATCCTTGTGATTATAGACATGTGCCTCAATATCTTATGAGGAGGACCATGTGCCTTTACCCCCTTCTTATTTTAGAATTTTTTGTACATGTGACGCTCACATTTTAGACATATCTTTTTTCCCATGTATTCACCTTTGTAAAATCGATTCATTCAAACCATCATGAAATAATATGTACTCAACACCTAACCTTTTTCTATGGTTCCTTCACCCCTTAATCATTGTTGAGGAGGACATTACCTATTGGATGTAACTTATCTTAGAATAACTAGAAAAAATGGGAAATATAAATATACACTATTATTACACATGCCTAAAATCCATTTTCATTACTAATTATGTGACAATATTCATTAAATTGTGATTAAAATATAGGGGAATTAATGAGTACCTACCTTAGTAGTGCTAAGAAACATGGATATGGCATGCCATACATTACTTTTAAGTTGTATAGTAACATTGTTGTCCCTAGTTGGGTAGACCTTTATAGATAGAGGTGGTGGGCACATATTTCAAGATTTTGAAGAAGGTATTAATGATATGATAAATCATCCATACCAACCTCTATATCACTGTCTTTATCCCCAAGATGTCAATAGCTAGTGGTAATGTAGATGTTTCAAATTGGTTCCTTAGAACATAGTGGGAATTTAATAGGTGGTTGATTCAATCATGCTTGGTATGCTTCCTCTCTGAAATGTGCTCATTTAAGTAGCATTCTCTCAAGTTGACATTGTAGCAGGGTGAAGCATTATATGTTATACATGTCTATTATCATTAGAATCCCAATTACAAAAATATCGAGCATTAAATCGATGATATTAATAAACACAATACATTTAGTATTTCAATAATTAGACTAAGAATTTATTAGAAGCATGGGAATTTTCTTCTAATACACATCCAACCACCACTTTATCAAACACATGTCGAATTAAGAAATAAATTTACATCAATTCCATTGAAAATCCAAAAATAAAATTACCCAATAATCTTCTTATTACACAACAAGAGGACATCTAAAGGTAGTCACATTGCAAGCCACCTTTAATGAATGTTTGGTGCTCTATGAAAGTTATTAGCTTGAACATTAAATCAATTATATTAAACAATGCATTTAGTATTTCTATAACTAGACTTAGTAAAAATTTATTAGAAGCATGGAAATTTTTTCCTATACACATGAAACCACCACTTTATAAAACAAATGCCAAATTAACAAATCAAATTAATTCCATTGAAAATCAAAAAATACAAATACTCAATGATCCTTTTATTATGCAACAAGGAGACATCTAAAGGTAGTCCCATCGCAAGCCACCTTTAATGAATGGTTGGTTGATGTAGGTTGGTCATCCTGGGGATGACACAATGAAGGTGGTTATGAGGACGTGATAGATTTGTTACAACAATGATTTGTTGTTTCAGGATGTGAATGAGACATAATGTTGGGAATAACAACAATGGGGCAAATCAATTGAATTCTATGGAGTTGCAACATTTGGGATACCGGGAGTAACAACAATGGTGCAAATCGATGGAATTCTACAGAGTTGCGGAATTTGGAATGTTGGGAGTAACAACAGTGGTGTAGATCAATTGAATTCTACAAAGTTGCAACATTGGGGAAAATGGGAGTGCTGCTATAGAATGGACGAGTGTGTGGACGACTACGAGGACAATTGTTACAGAGGAAGTTTCATATGTTATGGCTCAGGTGGAGCACATTTGTTGGAATGAAGTTGGAAAGGATGTGTGGGTGATGAAGAGTCACTACAAAAAAGACAAACAAGAAGCTGAAAGATGAAGGGTTGAAGAAGGCTGGGGGAAAATGAAGTGAACAGTTTCTGGAAACAATAAAACACAACATCATAGATATTAAAGAGAGAGCTTGCAGAACCGAGAGGAGGAGATATCATGCAATAAGAGAGAGATAAGTGGTTGATTTTTCCATGGCCTTTGTCCTGGAAACCCAACGAAAATTGTAAGATCGTATACGATCTGAGCATCGATGTATTGTAATTGCGTGAATGAATAAAATAATTATTCTTTTACATATTTAATCTCTCTAGGCATGTGTGTGAATGAAATCGTGTATGATGTATTTGTTGTAATCTTGACATAATTATGTACGAGTTAATGTCTTTCTTGAATGAGTAATCTTGTAGAGAATAATGTTGTATAATATGGCCATGCAGGTGGCACGAGTCTGTGGAAGGTCGTGTTGGAAATTGTCGTCTTACATAGGGAGGATGAGCGCCCTAGCTCTACGAGCATTGAGTTTTCTATATGAGTAGAGAAGATGTGAACATAATTTGTTGTTCCAAGTGTGGTTTATGTGTTGCAGAAAGAGAATTTCCACACCAGAGGAGTGTTGTAAAGGGACACATGTTTCAACAGAGATGTGTTGTAGAGACGAGATGTGTGTTGCAACAGTATGTGAGTTACAACAAGAGATTGTCATAGCAAGAGGTGAGTTGCAGCGAGTTGCAAAATAAGGCTAGTCACAGGAGGAGGCAAGTTGTAGCAAGAGGTGAGTTGTAGCAGAAGGAAAGTTGCAACAAGAGGCAATTTGTAGCAAGAGGTGAGTTGCAGCAGAAGGAAAGTCACTTCAGGAAAGCAATTTTCATCAAAAGGTGAGTTGCAACGAGTTGTAACACAAGGCAATTCACATCAGAAGATGAGTTGCAACAAGTTGATATCCGACAAACTGGTGATTTAGTAACATATGTTGTGGTGCTACAAGGAACCAAACAAGGATACATGGGAGTAGAGGTACAACCCTAGGGGTTGTGACATGAGCAAGTGAAAAGAAGGAAAATGTAGCAATGATGAAGAAGCTTTATGGAAGTCATGATTCCTATTATGAAAACATGAAGAAAATATTTCACTATGAACATACTCTAATGGAAAGGGGTGGTGGCCCATTGCATCATTGGTGGTCTATCAAAGTTATAGTTTAATAACAACTCATTTCCTAGATACAAATTATGTATTGCATGCAAAACAAAAATGGATTCCTTCCTCTTCATAAAGAACTCTTTGTCATTAGAGAGTTCTTCCAAATAACAATTTGCACTATACAATGAGCACCTACAACTATTTATAAACCCTACAATGTTCCCATGAATAAATGGACAACCATTTATATATAACAAGTTCTTCCTATTAATTTTTTTGGAAGCATAACCATTTATGCACAAATTATACATGGAAATTATATTTTTTGTTTAACAATATGAGAATAATTAGATCCATTATAAAGAGGTCCATAAAATGGAATAAGTATTATTGACCATTTGAGAGGAACAAAGATATGTGAAATGATAAAACACCCAATATTTTCATCATCTAGTGTAGACTTGCTTATCATGTAATTATTACCATAAAAAGAGAATTCAGATCCAAAATTAAGACTAGGAAGGGAAGATGGACAAGTTCCATAAGAGGTATGGTTGTAACATATTTTGTATTTACTTTGTATGTAATGTCCCCACTTTGGGACATCATCATAGTGCAGAGGGTTATGATGACCAGAGTAGCGAGATGGATGTTATAGTGAGTACAGGGGCTATTGAGAGGCATTGTAGGGTCCATCTTGAATTCATCATCATATTCCATCATTATGATCCATTCCACACAGGTTGGCTTTGGTTTCGTTGTATTCCGACGATTTCCATGATTTTGACTATTTTGGGCTATAAGTTAATTAAATTCACTGAAGAGGTCATTTTGGGCACATTACTTGGAGGAACCTCTTAGTGTAATAGCTCATTGGAATCAGGAGGAGAAACACTACACGATGGGATAGTGAGAAGTGACTTTCAGTGTCCAGGGAAGCCAGAAGGAGAGATAAGGTGTTTTTCAAAGGTAAAAAGGTTAATTAATTAATTAAAGTGATTTAATAAATCAATTAAATATTAATAAAATGAAAGTCGATTTGGAGGGACAAGGTGAGCCAAAAAGTATAAAGGAAAGGAAAGGGTCTCTACTTATTCATTCATGTATAATCATATTTTGATAACTGGCTTTTAGCTAGTGAGCCCAACATTGGGGGTTTTGAGGGTTTTGACTTAACAAACCCTAGAGGATGATTCAGTGGTGAATGATTCCACCTAGCTTGTCCCAAGATTGGTCTCAGAGATGAAATATGATCCCACACCATTCTAGTTCCATATCTACTCAGTTGCAAGAGGATTCTACATCATTTACATGTGTAAATAGAGAGAGGGTGCACCAGTTGAGGGTTTCTAACATGAGGGGCACACCATCCATTGTGGGAGGATTCATTCTAGATGAGGAGAAGATATTTCGGGAATTCTAGGTATTGGGTTTTCCTTGCAGGTACCATAGCGCCATTATTGGATGTTTTTGGAGGTATTCTTATGGAGGATTGATTGGCATTGAGAGAGGGATGATTTCCCTAAGAGGACGATGCACCATTATTTGGAGGGTAGATAGATCTAAGGATATAGCAGGTATTTTTCCTAGTTGAGCACTTGGGTTTTCATTTTTGTGCCCCGATCTATCATTCTAGTGGATTGGTGGAGTTGTTGGAGGTATCTAGGAGAGAGGCCGAATTATTAAGGTTTCAGGCATTTAGGGGGGTGCACCATTCCTTGAGGAGCATCAGATCCATAGGGTTTGAGAGTAGCTTTGGAGATTTGAGCACCTGGGTTGTTCTTATAGTTTCCTGATCTATCAGTTGGCATATTTCTTGGGGTTATTGGACAATTTTGGCAGCAGGGCCGAATTGTTGAGGAGTTTCATCATTCTAGCAGGATGTGGTGCGTCATTCAGTTGGGACCTTTGGCACTTCATACAACCCAACTCGGCTTGTATTGATCTTGATTGGATATTTGGCCTTTGGAGGCCTATGGCATCTTCTATTGGGGAATTTTGTAGCAGCTCTAGTTTCTATTGTCTATCTTCTTAGCCATTTGTTGAGCATTCCAGATCGACATCTTCATTGTAGCAGGTTCTTCTATTTTATGAATAAAAGCATATTTGAGATGTTTTGGCTTGTCTATCATATTGCATATAGTTGAGGTATGTTCCATGGTTATATATTCTTATTTATTTATGAAATACACATATATAACACATCAGTAAACCCTAAGGACGAAATCAAGAGGCCATTCAACAAGTAAACACATGTAAACAAGTAGGTCAATGAAGTGTTTGATGAAATACCACAACTAGTAAAAAGTTTTAAAAGACACCAAACTGTAATGATCCTGGATTTGAATATTTGAGCACCTAGGTTGTGCTTACAGTTGTCCGATCTATCAGTTGGCATATTTCTTGGGGTGATTGGACACTTTTTGCAGCAGGGCTGAATTTTTGAGGAGCTTCAACATTCCAACAGGCCGTGGCACATCATTCAGTTGGGACCTTTGGTACTTCATACGACCCAACTCAGATTGTATTGATCTTCATTGGATATTTGGCCTTTGGAGGGATGTGGCATCTTATATTTGGGCATTTTGTAGCAACTCCAGCTTCTATTGTCTATCTTCTTAGCCATTTGTTGATCATTCCAGATCGACATCTTCATTGTAGCAGGTTCTTCTATTTTATGAATAAAAGAAGATTTGAGATGTTTTGGCTTGTCTATCATATTGCATATGGTTGAGGTATGTTCCATGGTTATATATTCTTGTTTATTGCTGCAATACACATATATAACACATCAGTAAACCCTAAGGCCGAAATCAAGAGGTCATTCAACAAGTAAACACATGTAAACAAGTAGGTCAGCGAAGTGTTTGACGAAATACCACAACGAGTAAAAAGTTTTAAAAGACACCAAAACCATGATGATCCTGGCATAATGGCTTGGGATCATTACAGTGGTATCAGAGCTTAGATTCCTTCCAGCCAGTGGGGATTAGCAAAGTTACAATTAATATGGATATTGTTAATAGGATTGAGGAGTGTGAGAGGGAATATGAAACCATCAATATTTTCAAAGGGATAATAACATTCCAATGGTTCCTATCCTATAAAAATCCTAGTTGGAACAAAAACAAGATTGCACGTTGGCTCAAGGAAAGGGAGGAAATTAGAGCAGCCTTTTGGGGTAACCCCATGCCCATTAGAAAACCCACACCCATTAGGAGCATGCATCTTTTCTACAGTTGCAAGGTGCCTTGGGAACTTGATCATAGGTGTAAGGGTAAGGGTAAGAAGCATATTATTGAGGTTCACTATGAAAATGATGATGAGGCATGTGAGGATGGATCGATTGATTCTTATCTGGAGCAGTCTGATGATGAGAGTGACTCTTGCATATGGACTAGTGATAGTGACTCTTGCACAAAGGATGATGATTTTAGCATCCTAGAGGAGGATAGTGACCCTTGTATAGTAGATAGATAGTCGGGTGGATAGGACTATAGCACTAGTACTTCAATAGACATATCACATGGTGTTGATGACCTTACACCCTATCAGAGTGGTTGCACTAGTGAGGACTCACATGTGTTAACACCTACAGATGACTAGCCTCCTATGGTGGTCGTGACACATCTGTCGTCTTTTCAGACATCCATGATAGCCATGTCACAAGAGGATATCAGTGGCATGTCAGATATGATTGATGAGCCTTGTGTGAGGGATGCACACCATATACATGTAGATCCACAGATCCAGGAGGAGACACAAGACGTGCATGTAGTTGATCCTACACTTACAGATCAACATGAGGAGATTGAGTCACATATTTTGGAGACTCCATTAGTTGAGAAGATTTTTGAGACTAATAGGTTTATGGAGCACTTACTTCCAGGATCAACTTGCATGGATGAGGATGCACTCTTTAGTATTTAGGGTGACCATAGCATGTGTATGTACACTGCTATATGGTATCCAGGCACATATGATAGTAGCAGTTTGAGTGCATAGGAGGATACAACTGCTCACAGCGGATACAAAATGATTCAGAGGGAGCTAGAAGTTGAGGATGATGTGCAGTTACGTATGGGCAGACCCAGTGGCACAATAGACAATAGGCAGTTCAACACTTTATTTTCTTCAGAGAGTGTTGTTGAGGATTTTAGTGATGGCACTACCAGTGAGAGGCATGAGGGGGTACCTCAGCATGGCTATGATCAGGAGTCACACCACTTAGCAGGACAATTGAGAGTTAGTGAGGATATGATCGTGGCATCCACTAGGTGTATTGATGATATGCATGCATTGATTGTTGATTCTTGTTGGAGGGAATCAATGGCACATGATAGTTCAGATGTGGAATTTTCCATAGATGACTTTCATACTCTCTTAGAGAGAATTTCTGTGATGAGGTTTGACTTCCAACAGTTGTTGACAGACTGGGACTACCTACTAGGGATTGGAAAGATGTATCACTGAGCCTTGAGGAAGTAGGAGTTAGAGATGGACCAACTCACTTAGGAGTTAGAGAGCACTCAAGGATTCTTGAGAGGCACACAAACATCCCTTCAAGAATCAGAGTCCATATCAAAGGATCTCCTTGAGGAGATTCATCAGAGATCCACTTCACCTATCTTGGTGGACACCCAGATACATCATTCAGTCACATCATTGGAGGATGTTGGTGGTCTAGCAGAGGAGCACCAGTTGATGGAGGAGACTGAGGTGTGTACAGAATCACAGATGAGTATGGTGAGTTACGGTCCAGGGGAACATGAGAGGATCTTTGAGATAGTCAGGCACTCACCTACACATGGGGGTTCAATAACCAGGGGTAGTTTTGATGATACTTCCATCTATGTCCCAAGAGGGATTGACCTTCATGTAGAGGTTGATATAGTAGTACACCTAGGATCCATGATGTTGCAGAGGTATACAGGGGACTACTTGAGTATACAGGAGCATACAGTGGTGAGTGATGACTCACAGAGACATGAAAAGGTTTACAATGAGATCCAGAGGGGTGTATTGATGTGGAGGTAGGAGACACACTTCGAGGAGCATGTAGATGCCCCTCCTTTGTAGAAGCACATAGTTATGAGGGGTCACCTTCGCAGAATCAATAGTTGCATGGGGGATGAGACATGGAGAGTGGCTAGGCCAAAACCACCTAACATGAGTGCATTTATGGCATATTGTAGGACAGAGGTGGGACGTGATGGGTATACAGTGGAGGCCTTGTGTGTGATGATCAACATCATAGGCCAGATGATAGAAGACAACTTAGAGGTTGACATAGATATAGATACTCATGAGGATGATCATGGGGGACTTCCTGTCAGTTTGACATAGAAGTAGCCAGCGGAGACTGGAAGTGAAAAACTTCCAAGTCTTCCATGGGATCTAGCAGTCCATTTTGTTCACAGGATGTTGACCTAGGTTGCACCAGAGAGCCACACACTCCACCTTGGGTTGGTTTGGAGTGGACCTGTAGGTACTTATCCTATGGGGAGAGACCTTTTCTCCCCCTTGATCATCATGATAGGGCATGGAGATGTTTGGATAGGTACTACTTCTAAAGAAACATTTTTACAGGTATAGTTTCTGGACAATAGGTCCAATGGCCATAGGGATTTCAGCCTGGGGATCTAGAAGTGGAGGATCTAATATACATACAGGGAGCAGTCAAACAAGGTCATCATATTGTAGTGTCAGCATGGTGATATTCGAACGAGGTTAGCATGGGACCCAGGGAATGCAGGGTTGGGAATTTCACTGACTGAAAGAGGCAAGTGGACCTTTCCAGGGGGAAGTTGTTCTAACTTTCCATTGAGCTTTAATATTGAGAGGAACACATTGCTTGCGGGTGTCTCACAGAGGTCTTGCAACACCTCATTTTGGCATCAACATGAGAAATTGATGGAGGCCGTATGGATCTTGGTAGAGACTTGGAGGATGGATTCATTCTGAGATGAGGCCATGTGTCATATGCAGGACACTTCTAAAGTTGGTATATCTCAGGGTTATGCTTCCCAGGGGCTAGAAGTTCATAGCTTGATATGGGACCCAAGGGGAAGAGTGTATGAGTGTTCATCTTTTGAGGGGTTCTACAATGTATCCCACAGGTGGACATGGGATCCTGGCATTTTATTTAAGGAGATTTGGTTATTGCTTGAGGACAAGCAATTTTCTAGCAAGGAGGACTGTAATGTCCCCACTTTGGGACATCATCACAGTGCAGAGGGTTATGATGACCATAGTAGCTAGATGGATGTTATAGTGAGTACAAGGGTTATTGAGAGGCAATGTGGGGTCCATATTGCATTTCTCATCATATTCCATCATTATGGGCCATTCTTCACAGGTTGGCTTTGGTTCCGTCCGATGATTTCCATGATTTTGACTATTTTGGGCTATAAGTTAATTAAATTCACTGAAGAGGTCATTTTGGGAACAGTACTTGGAGGAACCTCTCAATGTAATAGATCTTTGGAATCGGGAGGAGCAAAACTATAGGATGGGATAGTGATAAGTGACTTTCAGTGGCCAAGGAAGCCACAAGGAGAGATAAGGTGTTTTTCAAACGTAAAAAGGTTAATTAATTAATTAATTAATTATTAATAAAATGAAAGTCACTTTGGAGGGACAAGGCGAGCCAAAAATCATAAAGGAAATGTAAGGGCCTCTACTCATTCATTCATGTATGATCATATTTTGATATTTGGCTTTTAGCTAGTGAGCCCAACATTTTGGGTTTTGAGGGTTTTGACTTAACAAACCCCAGAGGATGATTCGGTGGTGAAAGATTCCACCTAGCTTGTCCCAAGCTTCTTATAAGAGATGCAATACGCTCCCACACCATTCTATTTCCAGATATATTCAGTTGTAGGAGGATTCTACATCAATTACATGTGTACATAGAGAGAAGGCGCACTAGTTGAGGGTTTCCAACAAGAGGGGTGCACCATCCATTGAGGGAGGATTCATTCTAACTGAGGAGAAGACATTTCAAGAATTCTAGGTATTGGGTTTTCCTTACAGGTACCATAGCACCATTATTGGATGTTTTTGGAGGTGTTCTTATGGAGGATTGATTGGAATTAAGAGAGGGATGATTTCCCGAAGAGGAGGGCACACCATTATTTGGAGGGTAGCTAGATCTAAGGATCTAGCAGGTAGTTTTCCCAGTTGAGCACTTGGGTTTTCATTTTCGTGCCCCGACCTATCATTCTAGTGGATTGGTGGATCTTTTGGAGGTCTCTAGGAGAGAGGCCGAATTATTAGGGTTTTAGGCATCTAGGGGGCACACCATTCCTTGAGGAGCATAAGATCCATAGGGTTTCAGAGTGGATTTGGATATTTGAGCACCTGGGTTGTGCTTATAGTTTCCCAATCTATTAGTTGACATATTTCTTGGGGTGATTGGACACTTTTGGTAGAAGGGCCAAATTGTTGAGGAGCTTCATCATTCCAGTAGGGCATTGCACATCATTCAGTTGGGACCTTTGGCACTTCATACGACCCAACTCGGCTTGTATTGATATTCATTGAATATTTTGCCTTTGGAGGCCCGTGTCATCTTCTATTGGGGCATTTTGTAGCAGATCCAACTTCTATTTTCTATCTTCTTAGCCATCTATTGAGCATTCCATATCGACATATTCATTGTAGCAGGTTCTTCTATTTTATGAATAAAAGCATATTTGAGATGTTTTGGCTTGTCTATCATATTGTATATGGTTGAGGTATGTTCCATGGTTATATCTTCTTGTTTATTTCTGCAATACACATATATAACACATCAATAAACCCTAAGGCTGAAATCAAGAGACCATTCAACAAGTAAACACATGTAAACAAGTAGGTCAATGAAGTGTTTGACGAAATACCACAATCAGTAAAAAGTTTTAAAAGACACCAAAACCGTGATGATCCTGGCATAATGGCTTGGGATCATTACATTGTATATGGATTGTAAGAGATGAGTCATCGCTTTTCTCCAACAATTGAACTAACCTTTGTTTGTACTTGGACATTGTTTCTCTCAACTCTTACATCTTTTTGGATCTCCCAGCAAAGAGTTTTTGGGTTGTATTAATTTCATACTTTGGCTCATTAGAATTCTTGGTTGAATAAAAAAACATGGATGGGTTGGTAAATTTTAAATGAAATATTGTTGATTTGGCTTCCAACTTTTCAAAAAAGGATCATATGGAATTTTTATGTGTTATTTCTATATCTCCTATTATATCCTTGACAATAGTGAAAGGTATTAAAACATCAAATTTGGGTAGTCAACCATTAACATAATGGGGTAGTGAAACATTCCAAGGGTTCATCTTCAACCCTTTACATTTTGAACAACCACATACTACTAAGGTGACATAAAAGACATCTAGTGCATGGTGAAGTACCATTCACTTAGTATGGTTGCCGAAAGATGGCATGTTATATTTGGTGGGGTAAAGTGGCCATCCATTTTTTTTATCATCTAACTATTGTGTCTTTCATTAGAAAGAGATTGTGGCATTATTGTATTGGTGGAATATCCCATGCACCCAGACTCAACCCTAAATCAGGATCCTACAAAATTCAATGCACAATTATTCAAATGCACATGCAAAGGTAGTCTAAAATCACTAATATAATAAAAATAAAAATAAAATTTAGAATTATTGAAAAATATAAGGGAGAATTTGGTGAATGTTAAGGTGCTAACCTAACCTCACTACTTTAGGATACCTAGGAGTTAGTTAATTATTGTATGTTGCCATATTCACTGAATAACACCCATTAGATAGTAGTGGATAGTTATTTAATGTAAAAGGGTCGTGTTTACTAAATAAGGCCCACTAGGTGGTTCGTACTCATTAATGTTGGGACCACAAGTAGTTAGGTTTTTATTTTTTAATATGTATTTAAAGAGCTAGGAGGGTGTGGAATGTTGGGTCAAGTATTTTTGTTTTTGGAGATTTTCTCAATGAAAGGTCACCCAATCTTAAGAGGCAAGTGAACATTGATTCGTTTATTTTGAATATTATTAATACAGGGGTTTAATATGCATCTTTTATCTCACCATCTCTTCTATTTGATTTTATGCACTTATTATCTGTGTTTATCTAGTGTGTGTTTCAATTTTAAGGTTTAAGGAACACTACACATGGTATCATAGCTCTTTCCTGATCACACACTTCCAAATTTTAGTAGAAATATTTTTCAAGCTAGAGACGTATTCTAGAATCATTAAATAACACTGTGATTTTCCATTAAATGGGTAAAGTTTTGGTTGGGAAAGAATACACATAAGAAATACAAGTGGAATCACTTTGTTGGAAATCCTTTTTGGTACCCTTTCAAGTAGTATTGCATCAAATAGAACATGTATATAGAATCTCACTTCCACACACCTTTGGGTATATCAGAAGTAACCTAGGTATACCTGAAATCAACTCTAGATAAATTGATTGACTGTCATGTTTTTATAGTACACCAAGAATATCACACCATGAGATCACTCTCTAGTACATGGGTAGTCTGGTTGTATGGATAAGGGCACAATCGAGCCTCCTTAGTTACTACCCTATTATATTGGTCCAAGTGATACTAAAATACCCCACAAGTATATCATATCTATATCACCTGACACTCCTTTGTCTCGAGGACCCTGCAAACCCTAGCTTCTGTAGTTAGCGAGAAACAAATATACATCTTTGCATCCATAATGAATTTGGAAATCCTATAACCATATTATTAATCATCCATGAGTAATTTCATTGTAGGAGACCTATCTCAAAATATTCCTTGCATTGTTTTAATCATGTGGGTACACCTATTGAGTAACCATTTTTTCTAAACTCAACAATATATTGTTATTGGTATATCTCAAATGACTCCTCTCAAACCACCAGTTATATATAGATAAGTTAGGATTAACATTTTGAAAAGATATTAAGTGGTCCCAAGGTCTATACACATATCATGGAAAACACTAATAACCAACCCCAATACCTACACACCAAGCTCCAACAACTTGACACCAAGGTTTCTAACCTTGAGTCTTCATTCAAAGATACTTTTGTAAAGGTTGACAACCAAAATCAAATAATCCTACACATGTTTGGATATATATGCTCACACTTGGGTATAAAGATTCTATATCCATGCATATATCCAACCAAGGAGGAATGATCAAGAGTCAACACATTTAGAATAAGACACTCACATGCTCTTCTTGGATTCTCATCACCCACCCTTTCAGGATCATAATTCATGGAATCTCTTTCCAAAGATTGACATGAACAAGTTTGATGGTTTTGATCCCTTAGGTTGGGTTATCATATAGAACACAATTTCTCTCTATGTAATTACTAATGACCTACAGAAACTAAAAGTGGCACTCTTATATTTTGATGTATAACATTGGTAATGGTGGAAATGGTATAGGAAATCGTATGGAGGCTACATTGCTTGGACCCATTTTGTAAAGGTCATGTATGCTCATTTCGAATATGATGCTCACTATCTAGGATGACTAGAAAAATTATGCCAAACAAGAAAATCATTTACTATATTGTGACCTTTGAGAAATTAGAAAAATCTACATAGAAGGCCTATCTAATTTGTTTTTCAAAGAATGTTACATCAATGGTATTAAGGAGTAAATTAGAGCACATGTCATGATGTAGTGACCAAACACATAGTTGGAAGCTTATGATATCACTAAAGAAGATGGTGACCAATGCCTAAAGAAAAATATCCTCTTTCCCTACTTGCATTGTCCCTCTTGTGGCCACTACCCCTAGCTCCTTCACCTCTCAACCATTAAGAATAAAAAAGTTTTATCTTGAGACATGGAAAAATGATAACCCCTAAAAAATTTCTATAATTGTGATGAATGGTATTTCAAAAAGAAAACATGTGAAGAAATTTTTTATTTCAATTGGATGTACCTCCACGAGACTACTTAGAAGACACTCTTGTTGAAGATACTCATGAACCAAACTTGGGAGATACCACCCCTTCGAGGGATGATGAAGACCCTTTTCAATCTCCTTATGAGGATCCCAAAATTTCTCTCCATGTCCTATTAGGTTTCTCGACACCTGAAACCCTGAAATTGATTGGCTACATCAAGCACTACAAAGTATATTCCTCAGGGGAGAATGGCTATGAACTTTGGTACATATCACCAATGGACCCCCCCGACCTTTCTTCCTTTAACTGTGGGGGGGTCTAATTTGGTGGTATTTCCCATGTGGGACCCTCATACGTGTCACCTTCCTATCAACTCAAACCCCCCTCGCTCATTACCACTTACCGCCTAACCCCCCCCCTCCCCTCGAGTAAACCACCAAACCACTCATACATACCACCTCTACACTCCAATGTCACACTCCACTACTACGCTCTGCCTCCACACTCCACTACATTGCCTACACATCTCACCCACGTTAGTAGACCACCTCAACAAGGACATGTGGCAGACCACATCAACAATGACATGTGGAATACCACATCAACAAGTACACATGGCATAATTATATGATGACAAGTGTCAAGAGGAAATTGGCTCGTGCCATGTCAACGAGTGACGTAAGAAAGCTACATCACTCTGGGAGATTTACTTCGGGATTTTCATCACCAACAAATGTCAAAAGTCTCGAAGTCTCAAAAGACGAAGGTCCAAAGTCGCTCTCATCCATCTGATCTGAAGATCACTTCTGGTGAATTCTCAACCGTTGATCTAGTTCAGTGGAAGGACACTATAAGTGGAAGTGTTAATCGACACCAAGCGGTCTCCACCACCTATGAATTATTCAATAGGTGACCACTTAGGAGGAGAATGAAGTAGCGATTAGACTAAAGTCTCAAAGTCCCGAACACCGAAGACCAGAAGAAGACCCTAGTCGTTGATCATGCAGGAGAGTATGTGTCAATAGATCGTTGAATCTGGGTGAAATTGTTCATATAAAATCGAAGCGTTGAAGAGTTGAAAAGGTCGAAGTCTCGAAGCAGAGGATAGTTGTTGGATTAAGGAGGACAGATGTCAGCAGATCTTCCATTTCAGAAGATATCCAGTCAGAAGAAACGAGAAGTTGAGATTCAAAATCTCTGAAGTCCGGATACCCGAAGGAGATCTCTATCATTGATCCGTGAGGGACACACGTCGGTGGATTGTGAACTCCAAAAGATTGATGTACAAAGGAAAGAAAGGTTTGATATTTGAAACTCCCGAAGCCCAAATCATGAAATAAATCACATCCGTTGATTTAGCAAGATTAGATCTGATTCGCATATCATGAAAGAAAAAATATGAACCGTCTATTCAAGATCACCATGAATATTGTGAGATTGATGACCCCATCACATTGCAGGGATTGAAGATGCGTGAACTTTAAAAAGATAAAGGTGGGCCACAATCGAAATCATGGTTTTGGAAAAAGGAAACATGGAGGCTCGAGGTAAATTGCGGGGAAAAAAGTAGTTTAATACAAATCACCTTTGGACGCGCCCACAATCTCATGGTCACATGATATCATCGCCCAAGGTCATATCGAGAAACAGATCCAACACTCACTAGAACAATATCAAGAAGCACCTTTTGAACAAGCATTTGATCACCACTAGTGGTCATGTGAAGGAAGGGGCTTAGAAGCCAAAGAAGCCAAAAAAAACTGACTGTAACTACCAGAGAAGAAGAAGAGTTTATACTGCCAAAGAAACCAAATAATCTCAGTATAACACCCACTAACGATGAACAGATTCATAATAACTGCTAGAGAAGATGAAGAGTTCAAATGATGATTAGGAAGAGAACTCAGCGTGGGTAAGACATGCAAAAGAGAGAAGAGTGGGAGCACCTGAAGTGGATATCAGAGGCACAGTGTATAGGAGGTAGAGGCAACACAAAGAATAAAATTTTGAAGAGAATATGGATAGAGTAGTGTGGTGCATAGGAAGAAAAAGAGCAGAGAATAGAAGCAGAAAGCAACAAAAGCAGAACAAAGCATAGCAGTTGAAGAAGGCAGAGGAGACATGGAGTTGCAACAGACAATATCAGAGACAAAACTAGTAAGTAATTTTTTTTTATATCTTAGGGTGGTAGGGTGGTCCTAGGGAGGATTGATGTCCTCAGAGTTTCAAATGGGTGCTTGAACATGGGGAGTTGTAGCTTCCATCTGGTTAGAGCCAGAAAAACCAGGCTAGTAGGGTGGTGCAAGGGAGAACCATTGTTCTCTATTATACAGGTTGGTGCCTGTGTGACTGGAAGTTGGTGCTTTCATCCAGTTAGTGCCAGAACACTCAGGGAGTTGGTGCTTCCTTCTAGTGGGTTCTAGAGAAATCAGAGGGTTGGTGCTCTCTACAAGTTACAACTTGTTAAAGAAGAGGTTGTAGCCTCATTTTTATTTGGTGCTCAAAGATAGATGATGTACAAAACATAAAATATTACATATCATTCTAAGAAGAAGAGGTTTTCTACCTTTATGGGTTTCCTCATGAATATATACCTCTATGTATATCATATGTGTGATTTATGTTTATTATTTCTGTTGTTCATGACTTGCATAATCTTGATGATCACTTGGAGAACATTAATAATATTTCAATAGGCATAAAATTGATTAAGCAAAGTAACAACCGATTCACCCCCCCCTCTCAGTTGTCTTAGTATTTCCAAAAATTGGTATCAAAGCGGGTTCCTTTTAGCTAAAGGTAGATTAATAAGCTTAAACATGACAAGCCATGAAGGAACTTCAACCAATAAGCCTCCTCTATTTGATGGAAAAAAAAATTCTTTCTAGAAGGTTAGAATGAGAACATAAATTATGGCCTTAGGTGTTGATGTTTCGGATGTTGTAGAGACTAGATATATAGAGCCTGTTGTGCTAGCTTCCAAAGATGATAAGTTAGAATTTAGCTTCAATGCAAAGGAAATGAATGCTATATTGAGTGGGCTTGATAAATATGAATTTGTAAAGGTAATCCATCTTGATTCTTCCAAAGGGATGTGGGATAGACTCATTAGAAGTTATGAAGGAAATGAGAAAGTAAAAGATGCCAACCTTTAGACATATATATTGAAATTTGAACAACTAAAGATGAATGAGGATGAAACAATTAATAAATATTTCTTAAGAGTTGAGGAGCTTCTGAATTCCATGAAGGGTCTTGGTGAGAAGATTGAAGATGCATTTTTAGTTCAGAAGATTTTAATATCTCTACCTAATAGATTTAATCCAAAAGTTTTTGCAATAGAAGAACTGAATGATATTAAGATCTTTTATATTAATAAAATTCTAGGAACTCTGACTACTTATGAAATGAGGATAGGTAAAGATAAACCCACCTCTAGAGAAGAATTATTTAAAGCAGATAAGAATGAGGATTCTAAGCCTGATGAAATTGAAGCAAAATTTGTGAGAAGACTAAAGAAAGGATCAGGCAAGTACCAAGGCAAGTTTCCCTTCAAATGTTTTAACTATGGAAAGATAGGTCACTTTTCATCTAAGTGTCCACACAATAAGATGGACCATAACTATGAAGGTGAAGAGAAGTACAAATCCAAGAGATTTTCTAAAAAGAAAAGTTTATGTGTAAACAATGATGACTCTTCAGGAGACACAAATAGTGATTCTTCTTGTGAAGATAAGGTTAATGACTTTATGCTTATGGCCAAAGAGGATTATGATAATAAAATCATAGGAAGCGATGCTAATGATGAAGAAGTTGTGGTTGACTTGGAAGGAGAACTAATCAGTTCCCTAGAAGAAATTGCTAGACTCATATTTAAGAAGAAAAATAAAAAACAATTGTTGATATAGTTTGAGAGAGACAATAAAAACCTGATGAAGACTTTTCCCTGCTAAAAGTGGAATTATAATAGGAAAAGAAAGTAGAGGACATTCTGAAACATCAATTATCAAAGAAGAAGGCAAGATGTGAAGCCTTGGAAGAAGAGGTAGTAAAAACCAGAAAAGAGATGGAGAAGTTTAAAGCATTGTGTCTCCAAAATATTCCAAGCATTAAAGCCTCAGCAGAACTAAACGACATTCTGAGAAAAAAAATATCTCCTTTGTTGAAGACTGGTTTAGGCTATGTAAGTGGCTCAAGTAGCAAAGAGCCAATAAAGATGATCAAGTTCCAAGTTAGCAGACAATCAGACCATGTGAATACTCTACCACCAACAACTAATAAATACAAGATAATCCTTGATCAAAAGCAAAGATATCAGAATATGGATCAACAAATGCCAAGAAGAATTCCATCCTTCAGGTACCAAAATTTCTTACATGGTTACTGTTTTTACTGCTCTAATTTTGGTCATAATATTGCAAATTGTCAAATTAAGTTTAGAGACATGCAACTGAGGAGATCAAGAAATAAACAATCTTTGCAACATAGAATTAAATAGCCATGAGTAGACAAAGTTGTACCAATCACTTTGACCTATTGAACAATGAGCTCACATTCTATAACTATCATAAATTCGGCCACAAAACTACAAAATTCCATCTGAAGAATTACAAAGTAGATCCAAGGATAAAAACCCTAGCTAGAAATGCTAGCACATGGAAAAAGAAAGATGGTGAAAAATGTGGTCTAGTACTTTCATCTCAAAAAAAAAAGGACCCCTGGTATATAGACATTAGATGTTCCAAGCACATGACTGGAGATAAGGATAAGTTTCCATCTATAAGTAAAAGAAAAATAGAAAATGTGACCTTTGGAAATGATGAACCAGGTAAAATCAAGGGTAAAGGGATGGTGAGTTTGACTAATGGAAAAGGAAAAGCCCAGGATGTTCTACTTGTATATGGGCTGAAACATAATTTTCTCTGTGTAAGTCAAATGTGTGACAGAGGATGTGAAGTGGTGTTCACTTCAAAAGATTGTAAGATAAAGTCTGTAAACTCAGGACAAGTGGTGGCTAAAGGCATAATGAAAGATAATAATGTATATGTGCTGAGAGAAGATAGAGAAGAGTGTCATATAAGAAAACATAATGAAACATGGTTATGGCATAGGAGACTTGGGCATATAAACTTTGACCCCTTAATCAAGGTCAAAAATATTGAGACAGTAAAAGATCTTCCAGGAATATCAAAACCACAAGATTTTGTGTGTAAACCCTACCAAGTAGGAAAGCTAACCAGGACACATTTTAAATCCAAGAGCTCTACTTCAATAGAGAAACCACTCTAATTAGTTCATATGGATTTGTGTGGACCATCAAGTCATGAAGGCACGGGGAAGGAAAATTACTTCATGTTGATCATTGATGATTACTACAGACTCACTTGGGTTTCTTTTCTCAAAGAAAAAGATGAAGCATTTGAGAAATTTAAAATATTTAAGGGTTTAGATGAGAATAAAAAAGGAAACAATTTAAAGGCAGTAAGATCAGACATAGGAGGAGAATTGATGTCAAGTAATTTCAAGGAATTATGTGATAAACATGGGATCAAGAGAGAATACACAATCCCAGGAACTCCACAACAAAATGGAGTAGTTGAGAGGCAAAATAGAACAATTTAGAAAATGGTCAGGTTAATGATGAATGAGAAGAACATTGGTCAAAACTAATGGGTAGAAGAAATACACACAGAAGTCCATATTCTTAACAAATCCCACCTCATACCACACAGTGACAAGACACCTTATGAACTGTGGTATGGAATACCTACTTCAATCAAACACTTCAAAGTCTTTGGGAGTAAGTGATACATAAAGAATAATATGAAAACCTTGGAAAATATGATGACAGGGATGATGAAGGTATATTCTTAGGTTATGTTACAAACATTAAAGGATACAGATTCTATAATAAGAGGCTGCATAAATTGGTTGATTGTATTGACATAAAAGTTGTATGAGATGTAAGTAGTGTTAAATCAACAAAAGAGGATATAGTTGAAATTGAAGATGAATAGGTCCGAGAATCAAAAAGAGAAGACTCTGAGTTAGATGAAGAACAAATACTCAGGCAGACTCAAATCTTCAGACAACATCAAATCCTTCCTCCAAAATTACTCAAAAGAATCATCCTGCAAGTTAGATAATAGGTCAAAAAGACAAAGGTGTACAAACTAGGAGAAGGATAATCAAAGACACCGAGCAATCAAATATAGCCCTCATATCCATGGTGGAACCCAAGAACTTTAATGAAGCCAGTAAAGATGTAAATTGGTTAAAATAAATGAATGAGGATCTAGATCAGATTGAGAAGAACAATACTTGGGAGCTTGTTACTAGACCTACAAATAAGAATGTAATTGGCTCCAAATGGGTGTTTAAGAGTAAAATGAATGAGAAAGGAAATATTGTAAGAAATAAGGCTAAATTGGTCTGCAAAGGGTATTCTCAAATAGAAGGACTGGATTTTGATTAAACATTTGCGCCCGTAGCAAGATTAGAAGATATTAGATATCTAAAAGAAGAAGTCTATATGGAATAACCAGAAGGTTTCCAACTGTCAGATAACCCTGACTTTGTTTGCAAGCTGAAGAAAACCTTAGATGGGTTGAAACAAGATCGTCATGCTTGGTACTACAGACTGGATAAGTATCTTCAAGACAAAGAGTTCAAGAGAGGAACAGTTGACAATAATCTATATATCCAAATAGAGGATAATGATTTACTCATTGTGTTGGTCTATGTATATGACATCATCTTCGAAAGTAATAATGCTTCATTGGTACAATGGTTTGCTTCTACCATGCAGTCTGAATTTGAAATGTCTATGATAGGGGAACTGTAGTTTTTTCTTGGTTTGCAAATTACTCAGAGGTCTGAAGGAATATTTCTTTATCAGGAGAAATATCTAAGAGAAATACTGAAAAAGTTTCAAATGGAACATTCTACACTTGTGAGCACACTTGTGGTCACTGGATGCAAGCTAAGAAAGAATGATGGCTCACCTGATGTTGATCATAGTTCATATAGGTCTATGATAGGTAGCATGTTGTACATCACAACATCTCGTCTAGACATAATGCATGTTATTGGAATGGTAGGAAGGTATCAGTCTGCACCTAAACAAAGTCATTTCATAGCTTTCAAAAGAATATTCAAATATTTGAAAGGAACGATGAACTATGGCCTATGGTATCCTAGGAATCAAAATTTTCAATTATCATTATATTCAGATGTTGATTGGGCTAACTGCATGGATGGAAGGAAAAGCACGAGTGGAGGTGCATTCTTCTTAGAAGATTTTCTTGTAGCATGGTTGACAAAGAAGCAAGGTTCCATTTCCTTATCAACTACAAAATTTGAATACATTGCAGCTACCACTTACTGTACCCAAGTATTGTGGATGATTCAGACACTTGCAGACTTGGAGGTAAAATATACTGCACTGATACCAATTCATTGTGATAATACTAGTGCAATTAGTGTGTCAAAGAATATTGTATTTCACTCCAAGACCAAGCATATAACCATCAAGTATCACTTCTTGAGGGAACATGTGACCAACACTATTGTTTCTTTGCATTATATTCCATCCAAAGATCAGATTGTTGATATCTTTACTAAACCACTTGCAAAAGCTCAGTTTGAGTATTTGTTAGTGATAGAAGTTTCCCCTAGACTACTATAGGGTCAAGCCTAGCACATCTTCGATTATTACAATGATTTTATGAATAAATGTATATTGGATTTGAAAAAGGTTGGAGGTTGCAGCAGTAAATGAAGAAAGATAATACCAATTCCTGATAGTAAATAAGTTCTGATGACACTCACTTAGTCAATGGTATCCAATTTAACAAAGCAGATAAAACCATAAGAATAAAGAAGTATGAAAGTGACCAATCTGTTCACTCACATAGGAAGATTCTCGATCCTAAATGTCATTCAGAAACAGAGAATAAGGTACTTAAAAACAAGTCTTGGAATGAGAAAGAAATCAATGAATTATTCACTGCCTTATCAACATAGCAAGATAATTTCATTGCTTTGCAAAGATAACATGTTTTACAAGTAAGAAAAGGAAGAAAGAGATTAGAGGAGAAAGTCTGCTCATCAAAAAGGCTGTAACATTGAGTGCAAAATGAAAAAAGGTTCTTGTTTTAAAATCATGAAAAGAATCTCAGTCCTGCATCCCTGGTCTCTATTCGACCCTCTCGGGTTTCCTCACCCTTGTAATTTGTTGGGCTTAAATATCCTTTTACAAACTCAATGAGATCTTCTAAAACTGGATGTAATGAACACTTTCAAAAGAAATCTAATTTGATTGCAAGAAATCTGGATCATCTCCCAAATCCTCTGCCTGGAATTCGAATTTGAATACACACAGTTGATCTGTTACACACAATTTGAAACTTCTTTCTCGAGATGATGAATTCAGATGTTAATTAACTGCTGATTTTATGTTCAGAAAAAGTAGGAATAAAATCTCATGATAATCTACTTTTATATCAAGTGTTTTGTAAGTTGAAAATGCCCATTCGAGCTCCTCATCTCCAGCTATGAAGCGATAAGATTTGAAGTTTGATTTCCCTTGAAATATTTCTTTTGACTGTTTCCAAGTGCCCTTCTTCTTATGACTTTAAAATATGAAATGAATTGATCACTTCTCTTAAAATATATAACTATTGATCGATATTTATGAAGAAAACCTCGAAATCCCTTCAATTCTGCCTCAAAATCTTATAATTACCAGATTCTCTATCACCACAAATTTCTAGAAAATTTTGTCCTAATTAGACACATATTTCTCCAAAACCGTTGAGAAATTTTGCAAACCCTCTGGCATGAACGTAAATGGATCCATTTTGGAGGTGGGTTTTGAACAGTTTCAACAAATTCTTTACGGTTTGTTCGCAAATTAAGCCCGAAATTACCCTCCTTAATAATGACGGGAATGCACAAAATCTGGGATGATATATCTCCATCAAATGCTCTTAACAGTTATGCACTTAAATTTTAATTACTCTCCAAACGCTCAGTTGACAAATGGTCTTCTATCAAGCATTTTGGTGTTTGAACTTAGGTAATCATTCTCTTGGATACTCTCATCATCATTTGGCAAATGTTAGTACTCTGCTGAATTTGTGGTTGGCGCTTCTTCCTTTTGATCCTGCTCGCTAACAAATCTTGGTGGTGCTTCAACATTTGACAAAGAAGCAATGCTTGGGCCATGGTTTTAATGTAGAACAGGACAAGTTGGGGGGGAACCTGTACATATGCCTTGTAACTTTTCATCTTATCCTTATATAAATTGATTCAACATGAAACCATCCTCCTTAAATTGATGAATGGACCAACAATTTCATTTATGAAATAATCTGGCAACTTCCTGTTCCTTGAACATTCTCAATGCAGGTCATTTTCATTTGGCATATGATATGGACATACCCACGAGAAAATTTGACATTTTAATACCGACTTTGAGCAATATATGTAGCTTTTGGCGGCACTTGGCATTAGGCATCTCCTCATCGTGGCTTGGTGTGATGTTGTCGATGTGTGAATACAAAAATTAATCAAATACACAGCAAGATGAATATCTAGTTGCGTTGCCCTTTTACCTTAACACCTGGATTCTTTGTGATCAAACCCTTTAACACCTGTGGTCACCTTACCAATGGTGTTCTCTTTCAATGCTATTGTTCTTATGCGACAAATGCATTTTTATTCCATATATAAAAAAGATTAAAACATTATAGTAACTTAAAAGCAATAATATTATCAATGCAATGAACATGGAATTTTGATACTTCGTAGGCTCCTTTTATTTGTTTTTTGGCCATCGTATCTTGATACATCTATGATAAGGAACCATGAATATGAGCAAATGCAATCTCAATGATTGTGCTAATACTGATATGTGTTTTGATTGCAGGTGCTAGAGATTGGCTCCCGACCAATAACTTTTTCTCTCTCCAATGAGGCAAGTTAAAATCTCAACACTATTTCTTGCATATGCAATATCGGTGCTCAGGAACAACACTTCTTGGTGCTACAAGAATAACCCCATTCCTACAACAAGGATAAAATTGAAAATTTAGTATCTAGATACTAACATTGGCTCCTTCTGGGGGATGATGCTCTCCTCGTGAGGCATCAAGAACAAGCAGACCATTGTGTCTGTTCCTCTATGCATTCGTGTAACACAACCTACAAACTTTTGTCTCTACAAACATTCACGTTCTTCTATGTTGTGCCTAGTCCATTGGGTTATGGAGCCAGCCAATATCATTCAAATCTGGCCCAAACTTCTGCAACTATGCTCCTCATTTGAATCCAAAATTCCCTTGCCAATAGTGCCTTATATGCATTGGGCATGGAGTCTTTATTTCAAAACTGAAACCAAATACTAGATACAAACCTCACATATTGTGCAAACTAGAAGACTGAAAAGAATCTTCATGCTCGATGATGAGTTTATTTCTTCTATCTATTCCTACTTCTAACCAGTAAAACATGGTTCATCATGTGACAACATGCTTCCAATGAAGCCATGATAACATCAAACCATTTACCAAAGATATTTCAACACAGATAGAAATTAGAAAAGAATTCATTATGTGTAACATAATTTTAATTTGTAACACATACCTACAACCATCATCCAATTTAATTCCAAAAATAGCAAGGCTGAAATCTTCTTAGAAACATAACTCCATATAAATGGCTATTGGATCATAAAAAGAGGTAGATTGATAACTGAAAATGGTTACCTCTGCTTGCTACTCGATACAGCCATATACTGGTTCCAACTGTTCATGACTAATGTGTAGCCTGTTTTCATAAATCTTCTGCTCAACTTCTGTCACCATAAAGATAACAGGTTGTTGATAACCTCCATCAATACTGTTATGTTTATCAGATTTATCGACAACAATATGCCGAGGAAATATTTGTTCCTTATACACATCATGAACAAGAACTTTTTTATTCAAATCAAAAACATCATGTCTATCAGAGATAAGATCAAATGCATCTACAACTATGCAATCTTTGTCCCTGTCATTAATTGAATCTTGATGAACTTCCTTAGCAACATAATGTTCATCTTTGCAAACAGAGGGAAACTCTACTTTCTATGGAATATGCTTCTCAAATATATCATAACAATTTTCAAAAAGACTTTCAGCTGAGAATTTTTCTTCACAAAATAAATTGAAAGCATAATGAAAATTTGCCAACGAGTTAATACTTGAAGCTAGAAGAGATCTACACTAGTTGAGGGCTTCTCCCTTCAACGAGTATATGAAAAGATTGATCTGAACATCCTCGTGCACAATTTGACGTTCACGGATAAACTCATGGAAATCTAGCAGATGTTTAGCCGGTACCTCCCAATCTTCTCCTTTAAATGTAGGAAGGGAACCTTCCCATTCACCTCTGCTAAGCATTGGGTTTGGAAAACCAAATACATCTGAAAAGTCACAAAAGGCCAACTTTTGAGCCAAAATGACTTCCATACTTGGATATAGTGGAGTCACCTATTAATCTTTAGACAGTGGAGTCACCATGGTGAAAGATCTGCAGTCATGTATCTACCCCCTTCCTATTCACCATCAAGAAGTGGATATGATCATTGTCGTTCTCCCAGGAATAAATACTTCGTGTCTCCATCCCCGACAATGGCGCCAAAAGATGTTAGTGCTAGAAGTTGCCCCTAGACTTCTATAGGGTCAAACCTAGCACATCTTCAATTATTGCAATGATTTTATGAATAAATGTATATTGGATTTGAAAAAGGTTGGATGTTGCAGCAGTAAATGAAGAAAGATAATACCAATTCCTGATTGTAAATAAGTTCTGATGACACTCACTTAGTCAATGGTATCCAATTTAACAAACCCGATAAAACCATAAGAATAAAGAAGTATGCAAGTGCCCAATTTGTTCACTCACATAGGAAGATTCTTGATCCTAAATGTCATTCAGAAACAGAGAATAAGGTACTTAAAAAAAACTCTTGGAATGAGAAATAAATCAGTGAATTCTTTACTGCCTTATCAACATAACAAGATAATTTCACTGCATTGAAAATATAACATGTTTTACAAGTAAGAAAAGGAAGAAAGAGATTAGAGGAGAAAGTCTGCTCATCAAAAAGGCTGTAGCATTGAGTGAAAAATGAAAAAAGGTTCTTGTTTTACAATCATGAAAAGAGTCTCAGTCCTGCATCCCTGGTCTCTATTCGACCCTCTCGAGTTTCCTCACCCTTGTAATTTGCTGGGCTTAAATATCCTTTTACAAACTCAATGAGATCTTCTAAAACTTGATCTAATGAACACTTGTCAAAATAAATTTAATTTGATTGCAAGAAAGCTATATCATTTCCCAAATCCTCTGCCTGGAATTCGAATTTGAATACACACAGTTGATCTGTTACACACAATTTGAAACTTCTTTCTCAAGATGACGAATTCAGATGCTAATTAACTGTTGATTTTATGTTCAGGAAAAGTAGGAATAAAATCTCATGATAATATACTTTGATATCAAGTGTTTTGTAAGTTGAAAATGCCCATTCAAGCTCCTCATCTCCAGTTGTGAAGCGATAAGATTTGAAGCTTGATCTCCCTTGAAATATTTCTTTTGACTACTGCCAAGTGACCTTCTTCTTATGCCTTTAAAATATGAAATGACTTGATCACTTCTCTTAAAATATATAACCGTTGATCGATATTTATGAAGAAAATATCGAAATCCCTTCAGTTTTGCCTCAAAATCTTATAATTACCAGATTCTCTATCACCACAAATTTATGGAAAATTTCGTCCAAATCAGACGCAGATTTCTCCAAAACCGTTGAGAAATTCCGCAAACCCTCCGGGATGAATGTAAATGGATCCATTTGGGAGTCGGGTTTTGAACGGTTTCAACAAATTATTTGCGGTTTGTTCGCAAATTAAGCCCGAAATTACCCTCCTTAATAATGACGGGAATGCACAAAATCTGGGATGATATATCTCCATCAAATGCTCTTAACAGTTATGCACTTAAATTTTAATTACTCTCCAAATGCTCAGTTGAAAAATGGTATTCTATCAAGCATTTTGGCATTTGATCTTAGGTAATCATTCACTTGAATACTCTCATCATCATTTGGCAAATGTTAGTACTCTGCACAATTTGTGGTTGGCGCTTCTTCCTTTTGATCCTGCTCGCTAACAAATCCTGGTGGTGCTTCAACATTTGACAAAGAAGCAATGCTCGGGCCACGGTTTTAATGTAGAACAGAACAAGTTGGGGGGGG
>ML780597.1:252152-264286 GCA_009831015.1 Picea engelmannii
CATCTGTACTTCTGAACTGAGTGACAGCTCCGTGTTTCAGCATCTGCATCCTCGAACTATGTAGATGCTTCGTGCTTCGCCATATGCGTCCTCAGATTGTGTAGCAGCTCCGTGTTTCAGCATCTGCACCCTCGGACTGTGTAGCAGCTTCCGTGTTTCAGCATCGGTCAACAACGACTTTAGACAGTTCTATGTTTCAGCATCAGCCTTGAATACAATTCTACAAATATGGACACTTATGCACTTCTAATCAATGGTTAGGTCCAAAAGTAATGTAAAGTATTATGCAAAACAGATTAAGAATATAATAATTAGAAAGGACATTGTATACCTTGGAATGATCAGATGTAGTGATATTATGAGTCTAAACACTAGTGATGAAGGGTATAATAATGACAAAAAGTATGGGCAAAAAGGTGCAATATGTGGTCCTAACATTGATTACACGTTGTTTTGGTACAGGTTGGTGCATGGTTGATGCACTTCTTTATGGTACAGGTTGATTACAGGTTGAGGTATAGGTTGATGCATGGTTCAGTTTTATTGGTACAGGTTTACAGCAGTATATATCATAGTGATAGTGTGACATTGGTTCCATCATTCTACTTCTACTTCAAGGCAGTTGGACGAGGCAAGGACAGGTGGTTGTAGCCACCTTTTGATTGTAGCCAGAAAACATAGGGTGTTTTAGCCTCCTTCTGGTTGTAGCCAGAGAACATAGGGTGTTTTAGCCTCCTTCTGGTTGTAGCCAGAGAATAGGGGAGTCGGAGCTTCCCTGAGGTTGTAGCCTGAGAAACAAGGGGATTGGAGCCTCCTTTCAGTTGCAGCTGGAAAAAAAAGGAAGTTGGTGCTTCCAATGAATGTGATTCTTCAATACATATACGAAAAATCATTCCATGGTTTTCTCCTACATTGGGTTTCCACGTAAAACACCAGTGTACTGTGTATGTGTATGATTTTTCATTTGTTCATTGCTTATTTACTCTGTAGTTATTGGATGATAATGCTACATTGATATAACACTTGGATTATATGGTTAAAAAAGGATTAAATTTCTCTATTACTGATTCACCCCCCCTCTCGGTAATCCAACAATTGATATCAGAGCAGGTTCCTTCAAAAATCAGTTTAACCACTGAAAGGTAGATCGTGGAGAGAAACAACTTGTATAAAAATGGAATACCACAGTTCAATGGTTAGAAGTATGTATTTTGGAGCATAAGGATGAAAACATATATACAAGCACAGGGATTTGAAATTTGGAAATCAATTGTAGATGGATACACAGCACCAGCAGTTTCGCCAACAAATGACAAAGAAGTGAAACGCGGTCAAAATAATTCCAAAGCCAAAAATGCACTTCTGAATGGTCTTAGTGAAATGGTATTCACCAAAGTTTCACATTTTAAATCCTCTAAAGAGATTTGGGACAAACTTCAAAATATTTATGAAGGAGATTCAAAAGTCAAAGTAGCAAAGCTTCAAACTTATAGAGGTCAGTTCGAACAACTTAAGATGAAGGAATATGAGAATATTGCAGCTTACTTTTTACATGTTGATGAAACAGTAAATGAAATCATAGGATATGATGAAGTCGAAGAATAAATTGAAGAAGAAGAAGTTGACTACTGAGAGGAATTAATGTGTGCCATAGAAATTATCAGAAGAGAAAAAAAGAAAAACAAGAAACTACAAGCAGGACTAGATAAGAAAGAAGACACTCAAGAACTAGAACAAATGATCACAAATTTGAAGGTTCAAATAGAAGAAGATAAAAGAATTGAAGAAGCACTCAAAGAACAACTAGAATAAAAAGACAAGATCATTGGAAATTTGGAAGAAGAGATTGTCACATTAAGAAAGAATCTTCAAAAGAAAAATATGCAGAACAACTCTAAATTTTTGGATGACATTATCAACAATAAAAAATCTCATCATGACAAGTCTGGACTTGGATACAATCAGACAAAAAAAGAATCAGGCTCCAAAACAACAAAGCAATAAACATATCCAAAAATCTTTGCAGAAACAATCAAGGAGGATAGGAAGATCTACAAGGAAGATTACAAAGACACTCCTCCACCAAGAAGATTCACATTTCAGAATAAAAAACTGACAAATAGGCCTCATGAAGAAGAAGAATTCATAAGAGTGTCTCCTTTCAAAATATCTTCAAATCCCAAGTATCAAACTATATTTTTTATTTTATGTTATGCATGTAATAATTTTGGACATAAAGTTTTGAATTGCAGAGCTAACAACAATAACAAAAACAACTTTGAAAGACATACAAAAGGGGTTATCCAAGACGACCTAGTGAAACACAGAGAAGAAGTTAAAACAGGTTTGAATCTTTGACCACTGAAGTGGAATGTTACAAATGTAACAATTTTGGACACTTGGACAAAGATTGCAGAATGCCAGTCGCTCCTAGAGAACCACAACATAATAAAAATAGTCATAGATAGGAACCTCATAAAAGGACATGGATAAGAAAGAAGCATTAATATAGAAATGAAGAATGTACACTCGCTCTACAAGCTAAGCAGAATAAACGTGGTTGGTATGTTGACAGTGGGTATTCAAAACATATGACAGGTGATAGAGATAGGTTTCTTACATTACGAAAGGAAAGAGATGGATCATTCTCCTTCGAAAATGATGATTCAACCAAAATCATTGGAAAAGGCAGAGTTAGAATTGGAAACAAGAATACAAAGGCGGAAAATGGTCTACTAGTAGAATATATGAAACATAATCTTCTAAGTGTGAGTCAAATGTGTGACCAAGTTCATAAAGTTACTTTCGATTCACAAAAGTGTGAGATAAGAAAATAATGTTCAAGAAAATTCACTACTACAGCTGCGAGAACTTCAAGATACATATATGTGTTAAGTGAAATTGGAAATGAAAAGTGTTGTCTAGGAAAGGAAGATGAAAGTTGGATATGGCACAGAAGAATGGGTCACATACATTTTGACAACCTTGTCAAAGTTATAAAAAGAGAAGCAATCAGAGAAATGCCCCAGATCACGAAACCAACCAACACTTTATGCAAGCATTGTCAACAAGGAAAGCAAACAAAGACCAGGTTCAAATCAAAGGAATATTCAATGACAAGACCACTGGAAATTTTTCATATTGATCTAGTTAGACCAACTACAACAAAGGGCTTAAAAGGTGAGAAATACTTTATGTTATTAGTTGATGATTATACAAGAATGACCACATCTTGCTTTCTCAAGAATAAGTCAGAAGATTTTAAAAACTTCAAGATCTACAAGGAAATGGATTCAAAAATCAAATGCTTGAGATCTGATAATGGAGGAGATTTCACTTCAAAGGAATTTATGGACTACTGCAACAGTCATGGAATAAAAAGCAATTCTTCATTTCTAGGACACCTCAACAGAATGGAGTTGTTGAAAAAAAGAAAAGGATAGTACAGTAAATGGCTTGAAAAATGATAATGGATTCAAAATTGACAGATATTTTTTGGACACAGGAAGTGCATACAACAATTCACATTCAAAATAGAGTAATGCTCATAAACAACACTGACAAAACTCCTTAAGAGCTATGGAAAGGAAGACCAACAAATGTAAAACACTTTAGAGTTTTTGGAAGAAAATGCTACATCAAAAGAGAAGATGGCAGAATGAGAAAGTTTGACTCTCTTGTGGACAAAGGAGTAGTTTTTGGTTACTCAAGTAGAAGAAAAGCATACAAGTCTTATAACCTGATATTGAACAAAGTGGTGGAAAGCATCAATGTAACAATTAATGAAACAGGTAGACAAGAATTAAAGGAAGAAGAAAATGAATCAATGGGACAACTTTACGAAGAAGAAACAAAAGATGAAAAAGAAGGGGAAGACAAAGAGGATCCAATAGAAACAGAAGAGCAATTTCAGCAAGTAACTCCAAAAACACCTAGTAGATGAGTACAAAAGAATCATCCTTTAGATCACATTATCGGGAACAAAGACGCGGGAGTTGAGACTAGAAGAAGTATATGTTCACCAGAACAAATGCACCTAGCACTCACATCTATGATTGAACCAACCTATTTTGAAGAGGCCAACAAGGATGAATTTTGGAACAAGGCCATGGATGAATAATTGGATCAAATAGAGAAAAATGACACTTGGTAATTGGTTCCAAGACCAAAGGATAAGAATGTGATCAGCACAAAGTGGGTATATAGGAATAAATTGAATGAATATGGACATGTTACAAGGAACAAAGCTAGACTGATATGTAAAGGATATGCACAGTTTGAAGGAATCGACTTTGAAGAGACATTTTCCCAAGTTGCCAGAATGTAAGCAATCTGATTTCTTTTAGCTTATGCATGCTCCAAAATTATTAAAGTGTATCAAATGAACGTAAAATTAGCTTTTCTGAATGGGGAACTTGAAGAAGAAGTCTACATTGAACAACCAGAAGGATTTCAGTTGTCAAAGAATGCATATTATGTGTGTAAATTAAAGAAGGCCTTGTATGGTATAAAATAGGCTCCTAGAGCATGGTACTCTAAACTGGATAAATATCTACAGCAGGAAGGGTTCAGAAAAGTAAGTGCAGACAGTAACCTATACATCAAAGTAATTCAAGATAGTATTTTATTAATTGAAGTTTATGTTGATGATATTATTTTTGGTAGTGATGATGACAAGTTAAGGCAGAAATTTACAAAGGATATGCATAATGAATTTGAAATGTCATTACCTAGAGAACTATCCTTCTTTCTGGGACTTTAGATACATCAAATAAACCAAGGAATTTTTATTTCTCAAACCAAGTATATCAAAGAAATGCTAAAGAGGTTTGAAATGGAAGATTGAAAACCATTTATCACTCCAATGCAAACCAGTTGCAAGTTAAGCAAATATGATGATTCAAAGTCTACAGATCAGAGGCAATATAGGTCAATGATTGGTAGCCTACTATATGTGACAGCATCCAGACCAGATGTAAAGCAGGCAGTTGGACAGGTGGCACGATTTCAAGCAACACCAAAGGAATCACATGTGTTAGCAGTGAAGAGGATTTTTCAGATATCTCAAAGGAACAAAAGAGTTTGGATTATGGTATCCAAAAGGAAAGGATCTATCTCTTATTTCCTACATAGATGCAGATTGGGTAGGTTGTATTGATGACCGATGAAGCACCGGTGGAGAATCATTCTACTTGAGTGAGTGTTTAGTATCATGGCTAAGAAAGAAACAATCATTAGTATCTCTATCTACATATGAGGAAGAGTATATTTTAGCAACAACATGTTGCACATAGGTTCTTTGGATGAAACAAACTCTAACAGATATACAGTTTGAGTATGATGAGCCCATTCCAATCTATTGTGATAATAAAAATGCCATTAGTATCTCAAATAACCTGGTGATGCACTCCAATACAAATCACATTTCAATCAAGTATCACTTTCTAACGGAACAGGTTGCAGAAAAAAAACACCAGAGTTGAGTATGTGGGCACAAAACATCAAGTGGCAGACATATTTACAAAACCACTACCATGGGAATCCTTTGAGTGTCTTCGCCAGAGACTCGAAGTTATTTCTACTCCAAAATGAATTATTTTGAATTCTTATCTTATATGTCTTAGATGTACACGAGGAAGCACCATAAAGAGGATAATTCAGTTAGGGGGAGCAGCCCCAGATGGAAAGATACATTTTCCATTGATGAAAAATGGGGAGAGGTTTATTAGATGCAGAGGAAAGAGGAATGATTCCAAGGGGAGAAATGGTCACAGAGAAGTAGAGGATAGAGGCATGGTTCCAGGGGGAGCATGAGTGATATGACTTCAGTATTGCATGAAATGATTTTAGTATTGCATCATAGTGTTTCCATCAATGCCAAAGGGGGAGATTGTTGATTAAGGTTGGTTTTCATTAATGTCAACCCTTGAAAAAATTCTGGTAGCGAATTCCAGTAGCACAAA
This sequence comes from Picea engelmannii, assembly GCA_009831015.1. Taxonomy (NCBI): domain Eukaryota; kingdom Viridiplantae; phylum Streptophyta; class Pinopsida; order Pinales; family Pinaceae; genus Picea; species Picea engelmannii. Next base: position 258,116 of record ML780597.1, read on the forward strand.
GGTTTGGGTAATGGACCCAATGTTGTTTCATGTATGATGGTATGCGTTTTGATATATTTGCAGGTAATACTATTATATATGGATATTACATGTCATGCCATTTCTGGTGGTATGTGGAACATCACATAACTCCTCATGGTTTGAGAGTTATGGCCTTACGAAGTTGGAGGACCCTCATATGTAGGCTTGAAGCCCCAAAAGGTCAAAGAAGTCAAAGAGCTTGCAAAGAAGAAATTATTATTTAACTGGTAAAGAAAAGTAACAAAGTCAAGGAGGATTATTTAAATAATAAAGTGAAGTGAAAAAATCAAAGAATATTATAAAGTGAGGCAACAAAGTCAAGGAGGAATATTTAAATGATAAAGAAATGGAGAACTTTCTAATTATGGAAAGTGGTTAACCTTAAAAATGAGGAAAATAGGTTAAGTGACCTAGAAATGGGTTAAGTGACCTAGAAATAGGTTAAGTGACCTAGAAATGAGTTAAGTGACCTAGAAATAGGTTAAGTGACCTAGAAATAAGTTGAGTGACCTAGAAAGGGGTTAAGTGACCTAGAAATAGGTTAAGTGACCTAGAAGTGGGTTAAGTGACCTAGAAGATGCTTTTAAGGAAGCTACTTAGAGAGTATAAATAAGAGGCAAGGCTCTCTCATTTCATATCACACTTGAGCATATTGAATATCTATAGGTGATTGAGGTAACCAAAGGATATATAAGACAAATTTTAGAGGGAAGGTGAAGAAAAGAAGGCCGGAATCTAAGGGAGGATAAATTCTTTTGATGATGCTTTCTAAGGTATGTTATTTACAGGTCATCTCACCATTTTTGCAATAATGTTTTTTCTAGAATAATTCAGACCATGAAATTGATAGGTCACTGAGGAAACATACCCATGTATATTTGGTAAGCAATTCATATTGTGGGTCGTTGCATTTTTGGAGTTACACTCTTTGGAAAATAGGGTTTGTGGCTAGTCCTGAAACTAGTCTAAAACAGTTATTTTGGGTAAAAACATCATAACTTATTCATAACATATCCAAATTCAGTAAGACCAAATGTATTGGTTATAGTATGGTCTGTAGTATTATGTGTAACATTTTCATATCTATTCAACAAATATTTCATGTGGGGCATGCTATACAAGGTCGCTCTCTAGAATAAGCCAGAACTCAGCAAGGTATGTCATTTTTGCTATAACTCCTTTTCTGAGAGGTTCCAAGTAGTTCCACCTGGAGGAATTGCATAAAACAAATTGAATAACATTGTGTACTATTTTCAAATATTTATTCATTACAGGTACATAGTTATGATTATTTCAAGTTAGGGTTGTTGACTAATCCCAAACTAGTCATGTGAGACTAAAGAAAAGGTTGATGAAAATGCTAGTCTCTTGTTGTGAAAGTTAAGGAAGGTTTGCATGTATGTGATCATATAGACCAGGTCTATTACAGAGTTACAAATCATATTTTGATGATGAAATTGATGAGGTCATTTGGTTAAGGTACATGTTGGGTACATGGTTGAGACAAGTAGTTGATGATTTGGCACATACATGAGGTGTATAGTTGATGATGTTGGTACATTTTGATGAGTCATAGTTGATGAGTAGTTGACACATGATTGGTGAATACTTGGTACATGTTTGGATGCACTTGTTTATGGTACATGTTGATTAAAGGTTGTTTTGGTACAGGTTGGTGCATGGTTGATGAACTTGCTTATGGTATAGGTTGATTGCAGGTTGAGGTACAGGTTGATGCATGGTTAAGGTTTATTGGTACATGTTTACAACGGTATATCTCATAGTGATAGTGTGACAGTGGTTCCATTATTCTAATTCTACTTCAGGGTGGTTGGATGGGGAAAGGACAAGTGGTTGTAGCCGGAGAACATAGGGGATTGTAGCCTCCTTCTAGTTGTAGCCAGAGAATAGGGGAGTTGGAGCTTCCCTTAGGTTGTAGCTTGAGAAACAAGGGAGTTGGAGCCTCCTTCCAATTTTAGCTGGAAAAAAAAGGAAGTTGGTGCTTCCAATGAATGTAATTCTTCAAGACATATAAGAAAAAACATTATGTGGTTTTCTCCCGCTTTGGGTTTCCACGTAAAACAATGGTGTACTGTGTATGTGTATGAGTGTTCATTTGTTCATTGTTTATTTACTCTACAGTAATTGGATGATAATGATACATTGATATAACGCTTGCATTATATGGTTAAAAAGGATTAAATTACTCTATTATTGATTCACCCCCCCTCTTAGTAATCCAACATTTATCTCCTCAACTCTTCTTCACGTGACCTTGTATTTGACTCCTGTGTTATAAGATATTCTCGGTTATACTTATACAATAGTTGGTTTTGAAATATATCTATCTCATACTCCTATGTTTTCTTACCAGCCTTGGAGATTTATCTCTCCAATCCTAATCCAAGGACCTAACCCTAAACTTGTTTTTCAACCCTAGAAACAAAGTCTAGTATATTTTAAATTTAGCATTCAATTTAGCAGTTGTTTTTTACTCAAAGGGTACATAAGTGAAATTGATGTTGTTTGAGACTCTTGAAAAAAATGAAACTTATAAGAACACTAACAAATAAAACTTTACACTAATACTTCAATGAAAAAATAGCTTCAAAAAAGAAAAAATGCATGAACAATCCTTCAAACCTTGAAATGCAAATTATTCATTTCCTGATGCAAAATCCATAATGCAACTTTCAAGAGAAAAAAAAGAAACAAACACAAGGATTTTCTTTCTTAATTTTCTTTTGAAATCATTTCAATATGAGAGGAGAACAAAATCCCATGCTAATATCTTTTCCTTTTTCAAATAACAATGCAACACAATGCAAAGAAAGAAGGAGACCTAACTAGCAAAAACCTAGGTTTTTTTTTTTTCATTTTCTTCTTCATTCTACCAAAGCAAAACAAACAAAATATTCCAAAAGACATAAAAATTTTGGTTTTATGTTTGAAAAATCCAAGGAAAACGCAAAACAAAAGTCTCGAACTCAAATACAAACTCAAATTTCAAAAATGACCACAATAGTAACCAAAAAACTGAAATCTTGAGAACATGACTACTCTTATAGTCATGCAATCCAAGGGATAAAAGGAGACAAATATGGATCAAAAAAATTTGTTTTCCACTCAAATTTAAGTCTTTACCAACCTCCTATAGGCCACAAAAGGTTTTGGGACCAAAATCCCCCAAAATGACCCCCAAAGTAGTTAAAACAAGGCTTCAAAAAGGCTGCAAAACGAGAAAAAGGTTACTTTTTGGAAGTATATGCAGTTTGTACACTAGACAATAACGTATATAAGTTTATGTGCGTGACCTATATCACTATAGGAAGAGTGTATGATTTTTTTACATTCTTTTTCCTTCTACCGTATGAAATTTTATGAGATGGAAAATGCTTTGAAAGAAAGCCCAGAAAACAAGAAAATTACAAAAATCAAGACAACACAAAAAAACCTAAGACTAACCCAAACAAGGAGAAAATATCCCCATTATGGTTGCCAATTATTTTATCGTATTTTTACCCTATGACCTTGGTTCTTTGTCACAATATATCCTAACCGTATTTAAAACAAAAACCCTACCCTCACACATGAAAAATTACAATAAAAATAACTACTTGGAAGAGAGAATAGAAGACCTCACAAATTGTATCCAAATGGTTAATGTAGTTCCTTTCTCTTGACCTTTGATTTGCTCCTGATCTCTTCATATATGAACATGCAAAAGGAGATCAAGTCTATACTACAACAATGTAGTTATGAAATCAGGTTATGCATGTAATGTGCAAATTCAAATATGTAAAGCAAGTTAACATATATAAATAATTGAATGAAATTACACATATATGGAGGGAAAGAGAACTTTTTTATTGAAAGCAGTTTAAGTAGCTAGTTACAACCTGGCTCTAATCAGTGGCACTACCTTGAAGAAAATCACCCAGGTTCCTCCACTGGCACTTCAAGCAATTAATCAACTAAATGGATCTTCCTCGAATGACTCAGAAGGGATAGGAACACACCCTAGAGTCATATAAGAGAGGAGAATGAATGTTGGAAAACAAGTTTCCAAATCAGGGGGATGCTACTCAGAGGCTCAGGGAAATAAGGAAGCTTGTAAATTCATCAGCATAATCTTGCACCAATGTTTAATCCCCTCATCCATACCCCCATAGGTTCTTATATACCATCATAAATGGGTTGAGGTGGTTGTATTATGTTGTGTATGGGCCAAGGGAAGTTTGGGAACGAGCCCAATCGAAAACTTTGCCTGAAAATGTGGAATATTTTTATTTTTTCACAAAACTGAGGGAATACATGGTTTGTACACTGGAAAATAGCATGTGTACACAATTTTCACATGTGTGAATCGCGTATGGAAACAAAAGTGTTGTATTTTTTATGATTTTGATGAAGGAGAATGGGATTTAAGTTTGCAAGCTAGGGAATGGACTAGGCCATCTCACAAATGCGAATTGGTGTGGCAATTTGTGGTATAATAATTACTAGTTTCTCATAGGTAGGGGGGAGTATAGTAATTGAGTGGGTCTAATGGTTAAAAACATATATTTCCTCCTTGGAATTTACATGTTCAAATCTAGAGTGGGCTAGTGTAATTATTATTATTTTATTAGTTTTAATTTTAGTAATTTTATTTTACATTAATGGGGGTAATTGGATTATTTTAATTTTCATTTTATTTGATTATCACATAAATTAGGGGAAATTTTGTTATTTTTTGTTAATAATTTCAATTAATGTAAAATATATATATATATATATATTTTTAATTATTTTCCTAATTTTTAAAAAATAAAAAAGGGGGAAAAATAGATAAAAGTATACTACAAGTCATCGGTCCCATGCTTACCTTGAGTTCTTATTTCAATTTAACCATATGATCCAAAACCATTTAAATCACTAAAGCATATTGGATTCTTTTATGTGTTGGATTTCTATTTGTAAGTCAAGGAAAAATAGTTCAAATTCACCCATAGGCCAAATCGATGATTGTTGACCGACGTTTTTTAAACAAACATAACTTGGGATCCATGTGTCATAATTGGGTCCATGATACCTCATTGGAAAGGTATCGGAAATAGGAATGAAATGGAATAGGTATCCATGATAATAAAAAAAATGTGACAAAAGATGTAAAAAAACACAGAAAACAACAGACCACAGATTTGGGGGAAACAATGATTGTGCAAACTTCAAGAAGCAATATCTGGAGCTCTGAGCAACGAAATTAGGCCCAAGAGGGCTCTATGGAAATCTAGAAGAGAGAATAATGATATGGGATAGAAATTATTGGAATATATTGGATGGAAAGTTTCCAAAAATTCAAAACACATAAGAATCCCAAATTTGAGACAAGAACGGGATATGCATGTTTAAGAAGACAGATCTCAAGCTACAAACAACGAAAGTGGACCAGAAATAGCTCTATGGAAAGTTGAGACAGAGGAGAAGAAGATAAAAATATATTAATTAGTAGGCTAAATCCATAAATTCCCAGAATGACTCAAGGAATACATAATATGATGCCAACAAGAAGAGATATTAATATTTTCAAATGAATGACATTTATGAGCTGCCCGAGGACGAAAATAACCTCCCAAGAGACTCTCCAAATTTTTTTTGTAACCCTCGCATATTCATTTTTGAAAATATGAAATAAATTTGAAATGTACAAATAAATTGGGGGAAAATGAAATGAACATCCATGAGAGTTGAAAATGTTGATTAAGGTTGGTTGTCATTGATGTCAACCCTTGAAGAAAGACCCGTAGCACAAAGTTTTGGGTAATGGACCCAATAGTGTTTGATGTAACTATGACTCATTATTGTTTTTTCATGGTTGATAAGAAGTAAATATTGATGAACTCCAAAGTGGTCCCCTTATGGTGAAATCCCTCACGGGAAGACGCTTTGTGGAGTAAGAGAACCCATGCTTAATTATGGAATAATGAGATAAAGGAAAGTTAATTTGTTAGGGAAAATATCCTATATGGATATTTCTTGTCATGTCATTTCCGGTGGTATGTGGAACGCCACATAATTCCTCACGGTTAGAGAGTTATGGCCATGAGAAGTTGGAGACCCTAGGTTTGGGTAATGGACCCAAGTTTGTTTGATGGGTAATGGTATGAG
>ML780597.1:273180-314444 GCA_009831015.1 Picea engelmannii
GAAAACAAAGGAAGTTGGTGCTTCCAATGAATGTAATTCTTCAAGACATATAAGAAAAAGCATTCCGTGGTTTTCTCCCGATTTGGGTTTCCACGTAAAACACTGGTGTACTATGCATGCGTGTGATTGTTTATTTATTACTGCTCATTATTGGATAATAATTCTACATTTATATAACATTTGAAGAAAAAGGATTATAATTACGTTATTATTGATTCACCCCCCCTCTCAGTAATCCAACAGAAAAGTCTCTCTTGTTTTATAAAAGAGACCTCACTTAATGTAAGAGGGGACTTTTTCCCTTTGTAAATGAAATATGGTACTATTACTATTGAGGGAATAAAGAGAAAGAGTCATTTCATAAATTTGTGGCTTTGATGAATGTATATGAGACTATTCTTTGTGCGTTTATCTTATGCTTTATTAGCATAGAATTTTGTTGTAATAACTCCTTCTTCACTTTGTTCTATATTGCTCATGTTGTTACATGTTTCCATATGAGTACAGAAATAATGTTATGAATGTACTATACAACTAATTTTTTATGTATTTTTAGCATTGTTGCTATCACTTATCATTAGCATACATGAATTTCTTATGGTTCTGATGATATTATCTCTTACTGTACTGATTCTATTAGTTTTTATCTTGGGATAGGTTAGAAGTAGTTAGATTAGATTAGTTTACTTTCAGTTAGATTAGTCCTAAGATTAATTAGAACTTGTTGGGGGTAAGTCCATTTCCTTTCCCCTTTTTATTCTTTTAATTATGAGTGGCAATGAGCCCCATATACTCTTCAGAAATGCTACACCAAATGAGAGTAGGTATAATTGGGACCTGTCATCGGGAATTCTCCCTTACCTTCTTGGCAGGCCATTCGGACCCGTCAACAAGACCTCTAGGAAATCATCTTAGTCGTTGAAGTCGAGTAGATCTATGTCATTCTTCGGAGAAGTGATGGTCGGAGTGGGTTGTGATACCTGAAGCGAAGGTATTCCAGTGATGACGAGGGACTCCAAGAATGCTTGTGAGTCGTAGATCAACGAGTAGGAAATATGCAATCTCAGTCATAGATCATTGTGGGCCCCACCTGATAAGTTAACAAGCAAATGAAGATGTGAGTTTTAACCATCGGTTAACTTACAAACCGATGATATCAAGGTCATTGATCCCTACTTCTGAGGACTGTAGCATCCATTGGAGCAGCGCATTGGACAAGATCCTCCAAAATTGAATTGTATGCCCGTGTTATTTCTATCCCAGCGATGAAAAAGGATATTTTTTCAATGTAAATCATCATTCTGGTGGCAAGGTGAGAATAGATTGATGGTCCAGATGTAATCTTGGTGGTATCTAATAGTTTTTCAGCCAGAAGGACATGTTGTGTGTTTTGGTGAATAGAGACCAAATTAACGGTCAAGATCTATCTGAGGACAAATCAAATTATTGTTGAGCAACCATGAATGTTTTATGTGTTTTGATGAGCTATGAACAACCGATGGACAAGATCAAATCTGGACCGAATCTAGTGTTGGTTGAGCGTTGAGGACCAGTGAACGATATCACATGCAACAGATGGGAAACAAGATCGGTTTCAAGGAGGTTTTTCAAAGAACTTATATAGCCCATTTTAATGGAGAAAGGAAGGATCTAGATCCGACCCCATGGATATATTCTTTTGGGGTATGTGGAAAAATCTATGAAAGCAGAGAATGTATAAATAAAGATTCCTAAATCATATTCGAGTGTGTGATTAAAATGAGAGTGTGTAAGTAAGTATTTTGGAAGAGAAACTATGAGGCTCATAAGTCAAAGGATGCTAGAGAATGAAAGGAACATCATATAAGGGTGGTTGTGAGCTGCAAGGATAAAGAAAATTCTAGACCTATGCAAATCGAGAACTGTGAAAATAGAGATGGAGAAGAAAACTTGTGTAAGTTAAGGCTTGAAGGAAAGATATAATCTGGGATTGTTAATAGCTTGAGGAGATTGATGTTTCCATTAAAATTGGTATCTGCAAGTGTTGAGATGGTGCTCAGCTAAGCGGATCGGTGTCTCTTGTAGGTGGGTTCTTTTGAATCTAGCAATTGTAGGTTGGTGCCTACATGGAGAACTGAGTAGGTGCCCATTCAAGGGCATTGGTGTCTTGTGCAGGTTGGTGCATTCAAACATTGTTTCTAATTTGATGCTTAGGTGAGGATATTGATGTCTCTTGCAAATTGGTTCCTGCAAGCATTTTAATAGTAGAATGGTGCCTACAATATTTATGAAAAAAAAATTTGTGGTTTTCTCCCATTTTGGTTTCCATGTGAAATTCTTATGTATTGTGGATTATATGATTGTATGCACATTTCTTATTAACTTCTTATGACTGGTGAAGTAATAAATTAATAAATATTATAAGAAAAGAAAAAAATAGTCCTATACTAATTTACCCCTCCCTCTTAGTATAAGTGTGCCAACGATTGGTATCATAGAGGATTCCTTTAGAATTAGTCTAATAACTAGAAGGTGAATCCTTGCAGCACACATGGATAAGGAAGATTTTTCTACACAGAGAGCTTCATTATTCGATGAATCAAATTATGCATTTTGGAGCATACGAATGAAAAATTATTTGAAGTCACTTTGGTATGACGTCTGGAGTACACTTGAGAATGATTACACATCTTTGACAACTCCACCAGTAGATCCAATTGAAAATAAACTTAGTTATTATTATTCCAAGTCCATGAGTACAATCATATGTGGCCTGGAAGAATCACAGGTTGTCAAAGTCATGCATTGTACTTCAGCAAAATAAATGTGGGACAAGCTACATAAAATATATTAAGGAGATGACAAGGTCAAGAAGGAAAAAATACAAACCCATAGAGGTCAATTTGAGACTCTTATGATGAAAGAATAAGGGAGTATTATGGACTACTTTCTTTGAGTAGATAAGATTGACAACACCATCATAGGAATGGGAGAAGAGGTTAAAGAAACCAGTGTTGTGCAAAATGTGCTTAGGTCACTTTCCTCAAGATTCAACCCCAAGATATCGACCATTGAAGAAATGAAGGACCTGTACAAATTGACAATGGATGAATTACATAGAATTCTCACTGCATATGAAATGAGGATAGAAAAGGATAAACAATAAAATCCAACAAGGAAGGAAGCATCTTTCAAGGCATCAAAGAAGACAAACACAACAGAATGCAAACCAAGTGACAAATCAGACATCGAATTAGATGAAGAAGAAGCAAACTTTGTTAGAAAGATCAAGAGAGGATCAAGCAAACATAAAGGTACGTTTCCCTTCATATGCTTTAACTATGGAAAAGTAGGACACTTTGCTTATAAATTTCCTTATGTGAAGAATGGAGATAGTAATTTGAAATAAGATTCTAGTTTCAAAAGGTACAAGAAGGGTAAGACTAAAAAGAGGAGGAAGTTATATAGGAAAAAGAAGAATATATAGACCAAATAGGACAACTTTTTGCATGACAGTGATAGTGAAAAAGAAGAAATTCTATATATGGGTGTACAAAAAATGACTGATGTCCTAGATAATGGAAATGCATACCTAACAAAAGAATAAGAATCTGAGACTGATGTAGAAGTAAATCTTGAAAAAGGTCTCATATCTTCTCTAAATAAAATAGAGAAACTAAGAAACAAAAAAGGGCTACTAAAGGAGAAACTGAAGAAGTACAGAAAAGAAATGATCACTTTGAAAGAAAACTTTGATGGAACTAAAAATATCATCATCAGTTTAAAAACACAAGTAGAAGAGTCAAAGAGAATTGAATAAGTCTTAAGAGCCTAGTTAAAAGAAAAAAAATATAGTTTCAACAGTCTAGAATGTGAAATAGTCTATCTAAGAAAGGAGTTGGAAAAATCACATACCAACACCAAATTTGAAAAGAGCTCTACAACCTTGAATGAAATCATAAATATTCAAAGATCACCATTTGACAGGACTAATCTTGGCTACAGTGAAAATGAGGATGTTGATGAAGAAGCCTCAACCTCTTCAAAACAGTCAAGTCAAAAAAGGACTAAGAGTTATGCTGATATAATAAACAATTCTATCAAGGTTGAAATCAATAGGAAGGAAGATCAGTATGTTCCATAGAAGACAAATCTTCCTCACAAGCACAGAATCAGAAAGACTCTCCCATCATTATGGAATCATTCAATTAGGTACCAAAATTCATTCTTTGGCTATTGTTACTCTTGCAATGGTTTTGGTCATAAAGCAATAGATTGTAGAACAAATGTAAGATAAAGTTACATGAGGAACAACAACAAATATACACATGGATTCTCAAGAAGAAACTACAAATCATTTTCCCCTTTCCTAAACTATAACATCATTTGTTATAACTACAATAATTTTGGGCATATAGCAAAATTCTATAGAAGTGATTTTAAAAAATATCAAAAAGAGGAATCACTGAAAATCATGGAAAGAAATCAGGAACAAAGGGAACAAAAGAAAGAAAAATACATGTTCGTTCAAGCTGTACTTCATGCACAAAAGAATAAGGATCAGTGGATCATTGACAATGGGTGCTCTAGTCACATGACAAGAGACAGAACAAAGTTTATCACTCTAAATAAGAATGAAGGTAGTGTTACCATTAGAGACAATGGAAAGTCAAAGATATTTGGAAAAGGAACTCTCAATATTGACAATGGAAGAGCTAAAGTGGAAAAGGTTCTCTGTGTTGAAAACTTGAAACATAATATTCTTAGTGTAATCCAAATGTGTGACCAAAGACACACTCTTAGTTTTGACTCCATAGAATGTGAGATCGGAAAAGAAAAATTAGGCAAGCTGGATGAAAAGGAAATCAGGACCCCAAATAATATACACATTCTTGATGAAATTAATGGAGAAAAATGGGTCATAGGGTAGATAGATGAAATTTGGTTGTGGAATAAAAGAATGGGTCATATGAAATTTGACAACTTGGTAAAAAATAGTGCCATACAAGCAATAAGAGATATGCCAAAGATAACAAAACCCTCAAGCATTGTTTGCAAGCAGTGCCAACATGGAAAACAATCAAGGGTGAGCTTCAATACAAAGGAATATGCAACATCCAAGACATTGTAACTTGTGCATACAGATATCTGACAACCAAAAGGAACAAAAAGGATGCAAGGAGAAATCTATTTTATGTTGCTCATTGATGATTATAAAATAATGACTTGGGTTTCCTTTCTCAAAGATAAATCTAAGGTGTTAGCGTCGGAAGTCACTCCTGGATTGCTTGCAGGAGCAGAGCCCAACACTCATCAGTTTAATGTCACAATTTGTTATAAAGGGTGATCAAATGGAGATAATGGCTCTAGGAGGTATCACTCTAACTCAGGGACTGAGTCTGGTACGTAAAGAACAAAGGAGGTCTGGAATCCCAACTTCAGCTAGTGGGTTGATTTAAGGATGAACAAGTGGAAGACTTTAAGAGAAAGTGAACAAACAACTCTGGGCATCAGGCTTGCAACAGTTTGTAGGGGAAAAACTCTGAAAGCAGGATCCTCCTGGTTCAGGGCTTCAAGAAACTGAAAGGGGACTTGACTGGATCCTCCAATTCCAAGTCATTCAATGTTAAAGAAATCACAGAAACCGATTAGAGGCTCCGTAACTATTATAGTGATCCATTACAACATCATCCTATAATAGCTACAGCTCGACTGGATCCTCCAATTCCGAGATTCTCTAACACAGTGTAAACAAAGACATGAAAGAAACTGGCATTCATAAGGCAAGAAGTCTCCAAAGCTCATACATAACCAGAACAACAATACTTCATTAAAACTTTACAACCGGGAGCTCAGCTCAACCATCGATCCTTACAAAAATGGCAGAAATGCCTACATATACTTGGAACCGACTCTGGTGCTGAAGGCACCATCATATCATGAATTCAATGCTTGACATTGAGGAGCTTCTCTGCTAGGCTACACATGCAGACGTTGGGCATAATTCCCATGCAGTCGTCTGTCAGACGCGATCTTTGTCAGGAGGAACTGACAGCCTGTCTCTGTACACGTTCCTTTCTAACCTTCTATTTCAGGAAGGAGATGATGTATCACCCACCTTCCTCATTTGCATTAACTGATTCATCAGGACCTAAGAGGCAAAATGAAAAACATAAACGCCCCTCCCCCAAGCCTCCTTCTCGATGACCAGGCGCCAAATCCGTGGGCCCAATTCTGGGTGCTATCGAAAATTCAGGGTTCGGAGTTTCAAAGTGCAAGAAGGAAGGGGTGCCAGCTTCCCGAAATCTGATACCTGATATGCGATGAGATCCACCTTTGTGAGCTAGCCCCTACCAGCTAGAACTCCGATTACCGATGCACCTTCCGTGCTAGCCCTTTGACTAGGCCCTGGTCCAAGTGACCACTACCATATGCCTTTGACCATACTCTCCATCGGGGTTTCACGGTTCACACTTTTGAAGTGCACAAATCACTCGTCCCCAAGATCCTCGATATCTCGATGGCTTCAAGTTCGTCGATGGGCGCTTCCCTGTCGGGACTTTCCTGATGACGCCGATCTCTTGCCACGCGTCCTTTCTCAGACAGACGATCTAGATCTCTTTCACTGCTTCTCGTGTCCATGATCAGGCTTGCTTGCTTGACTCAGGCCCCAAATAGATTTCTTCTGTGTGCTGCGCTTGGGCACCTATCGCACAATCCTGCAGACCTGTGTACCTTTGTTCCCCGATACCACAATTGTTGCTAACATGAGGCATTCAAAAATTTCAAAGCATTAAAAGATTTAGTTGAGAATGAGAGTAATATGAAGATCGAATGATTAAGTTCAAATAATGGAGGTGAGTTCACATCCAATGAATTTGAAGAATTTTGTGAAACCCATGGAATAAAAAGACACTATTCAGCAGAAAGAACTCCTCAACAAAATGGAGTAGTTGAAAGGAAAAACAGACATGTACAAGAAATCGCCAGGACAATGTTAAATGGAGAAAAATTGTCATACAACTTTTGGAGAGAAATATTTTACACTGCTATCTACATACTAAACAGAGAGAAAATAAAAGTCAATAGTGACAAGACACCCTATGAACTATGTAAAGGTCGAACAACAACTATCGAACACTTCAAAATCTTTGGAATCAAGTGTTACATCAAATGAGATCATGATGATCTAGGAAAATTTGACTCTAGAGAAGATGAAAGAATTTTTCTTGGATATTCATCAAGAAGCAAAGGCTATAGATGTTACAACAAAAGACTATAGAATATTGTTGAAAGTGTTAATGTCAGAATAGATGAAGAACTACCACACAAGAACAAATTGGAAGCAGAAGAAATGGATTACAGCAAAACAGAAGAAGAAGCATACAAACAACAAGAACAAGAAAATGATGAAGAAGAATAAGAAGAAGAAATATAACACCAAGATACACAAACACCATCTATGTTTGTGCATAAAAATCATCCAGAACACTTAATTCTTGGTGATTAAAATGTACAGATTCAAACTAGGAGGAAACCGGAAAGTAATTTTGAACAGGTAAATCTCTCTTTACTATCCAAAATAGAGACTAAATTCTTTGCAAAACAAAGAAATGATCAATATTGGGTAAATTCAATGGAAGAAGAGTTGAACTAGATTGAGAAAAATCAGACATGTGAACTTGTCCCAAGACCCAAGGATAAAAATGTGATTGGTACAAAATGGGTATTCAAAAATAAGTTGAATGAATATGGAAAAGTAGTAACAAACAAAGTAAGATTGGTGTGTAAAGGGTATTCCCAAGTAGAAGGTATTGACTTTTAATAAATGTTTTCTCATGTTGCAATACTAAAAGCCATTAGAATATTTTTGGCATTTGCAAGCTTCAAGAATTTTAAGGTGTATCAGATGGATGTAAAGTCATCATTTGTGAATGGAGATTTAGAGGAAGATGTGTAAATTGAATATCCTGAAGGATTGTTATTTTCAAAAGATGAAGACTACATTTGTAGATTGAAGAAATAACTTTATGGATTAAAGAAAGCTCCCAGAACTTGGTATTCAAGACTTGACAATTACTTGCAGCAAAAAGATTTCAAAAGAACAACAACAGATAACAATCTTTACATCAAAATAGATAATGTAGATATATTAATCATTGTAGTTTCTGTGGATGATATCATTTTTGGAAGTAATGTTGATAGAATGAGCTAAATGTTTGTAGAAGAAATGAAAAAATAATTTTAGATGTCCATTCTTGGAGAAATGTCATTCTTTTTAGGACTACAGATTACTCAAACCAACAAAGGCATATTCATTTCTTATACAAAATATATCAAAGAGATGTTGAAGAAATTTGGAATGGAAGACCATAACCCTATTAGAACACCCATGGTCACCAATTGTAAGCTAAGTAAAGAAGATGAATCAAAGGGAGGAAATAAAACCCTGTAGAGATAAATGATAGGAATTCTCCTATATGCAACAACTTCAAGACTAGATATTATGCAAGCAGTAGGGATAGTTGGAAGGTTTCGAAAAGCACCAAAGGAAACACATGTGCTACTAGTAAAAAGAGTATTCGAATATCTGAAAGGCATGTTGAACTTTGGTTTATGGTATCCCATAGGAAAATACTTTAGTTTGATAGCCTACACATATGCATATTGGGAAGGAGGTGTGGATTATGGAAATAGCACCAGTGGTGGAGCATTCTTTCTTGGAAATAGTTTGGTGTCCTTGTTCAGCAAGAAGTGGTCATCAATATCTCTATCTACAGTAGAAGAAAAATACATTGCAGCAACAACTTGTTGTACACAAGCTTTCTAGATGAAACAAACACTGAAATATATTTAGGTAGATTAAAATCATCCAATATCAATATTGTGTGACAATACTAGTGCAATAAATATCTCTAAAAGTCTTGTCATGCATTCGAAGACAAAGCACATTCCAATCAAGTATCAGTTCTTAAGAGAGCAAGCCACATAACATATTGTCAATATTAAATATACCAACACAATGGAACATATTGTTGTTATATTTACAAAGCCTCTTCCTATAGAAGTGTATAAGTATCTCAGAAAGAAAATATGGGTGGAACCTATGACATCCAGTCACTGAAACACTACAAGAGGAGCACTAGCTCAGGGAGAGCTCTAGAAAGATAAGAAGGTAGTTGGTTGTAGGAGAATAAAATTAATGTGAAAGGGGGAGAAAACAATTTTTTTCATTGACATCAAAGGGGGAGAGTACATAGAAAGGGGTATATTTGCAAATACAGAGATGTGCAGGAAGCAGAGTGGTACCAAAATAACTAAGTGTTGTCATCAATGAAAATGTAGGAGTTTGTTGAAAATTGTGTTGTCATTGATGTCAAAGGTAGACATGACTGTGAAAATCATGGATGTCATTGACATCATAGGCAGGGGTAGACTGACTATTTTCAATGATAAGAAGTGGATTATGCATGCTTCTACAAATTGTGTATTCCATGTGTGAATAAAGGAAAGAGGAATGAAATAACCTTGAAGAAATCAAAGAATGAGATCTGACAAGGGGAGACTCTCGGAATCAAATCAGACAAACAAAGGAAGCATCCATATTGTTAAGACCAAAGACTAGTAACATGAAACCATGGACACACAATGGAAGCATCTAGGGTATTAAGATCAAAGTGAATCAGAATAGCCAGATAGAGGAAGAAAATAATGTCCTTGTGCATGAGTGAGCCTTTGTGCCCAAAGATGAATATGTGTTATTGAAATCATTATAGATTTATGTGTGATTACCCAGTGAATGAAGGAGAAAGGAAGGAGATTGGATATGTGCTAAAGTCCCAAAATGGCACATATAATTCTATCAAGATGTCCTTCACCTTTAACATCTTATAGCTATCAACATAGAGAAAAAAAACCCTTCACAAGATCCAACCAATCATGCATAACTTAATGATAGATCTAATAATGTATCATAACACATGAAAACATTGATTTCTCCACAAGGAAACATAGCAATTACATACACATCCAAGTAGAGGGAAACATCTTGTACATCTTCTATTGATCAAATGGAACATTTTACAACTTACAATCTAATAGCCTGATGAATCTCTAACCAAATTCCTCTCCTAAGATTTGTGATTAATATGCCAAAATAAACTTACTTTATCTTTTTCCTCCCCCCTTTTCCCATGAGAGACCCCCATTATTTATAGGATAGTAGAGATAATACCAAAGGGTAGTTTAGATAAGATCTCCATGCCCAATATGAAAGTCTTCTCGAGGTCGAACCAAGAAGAATATAGAGTTTAATCGCATCTCATGAAAATCAATCCTAAATAGGGAGTAACAGGAATGGTCGTGCCCTGCATTCTTACAAGGAGAGACCAATTTCCATTTACAAGAGGACAAGGAGGTACCAACACTTTCTGGTCACGGGTTGTAAAAGGGAAACCAACAACCAGGTAAACAATGTGTTGTAAACTCAGGGGAAAAGTGGTATAATTTAATGTTTCAGACTTCTAACACCTAGATGATTTCCATCAAGTGATCAAGTGGAAAATAAATATATAATAGATGCCCCCTAAAGTGTGAGGTCAGAAAAGGTGTATGATGGTGAAAATACTTTACAAACAAAATCATAGAGCTTTGAGTGAAGGAACCTGAAAAGAAATTGTCATCAATCTAGCATAATAATAACATCCCCGAGGTGGGCATACCCATGCTTGGTAATAAAAACTAAACACAGCCGCCGAAATAGTACACTACATATCCATGCATGACATATACATTTAGGTCATGGCCATGAAAGAATACATTGTGTATCCATGTCATAAGTGAAAACATAGCCATGACCAAATAAAAATGTGGATCTATGTCACATAATACAAATCAGTGAGATGACTCGATGTCAAGCGATCTCTGAAGTACTCATGAATAACTCCATTGCAATTTGGGAAGGAATACCATCAAGGAATGTGGTGGTCCTAACCCAAGTTCTTTGTCACAAATCTGAAATGGTATGAATCTAAAACATGTGAATAAATGAGTTGAGGTCGAGTATGGTAGGAACCATCTGATTTTCATTCATTGATGTATATCGTTAACATAAGCAACGTAATCCACCAATGATGATGATGGACCCCAAGATACCTAGTACAATGTAGTAAGTGTGAATAAATGATTTGAAGTCAAACACACATAGATTCATTCAAAAGGAGACATTGATGTAAAACCACTATTGAAATGAAAGGGAATCTACCACCGATGTCTACAAATCCTAGGCTACTAACTGGTTTCTAGATTTCAATCTTGGATAATCATCTGGAGTCGACAAAATGAAATCTTTCGAAGGAGGGCCTTGACGTATCCCCCATCAATCGACACGAAACATATAAATATAGATGGTGTGAAGAGTGTAGTAGTAGAGAACAACTGACATGGGGAGGGTTGGAATGAATGGGATAAAGGACTGAAAAATTGCCAACACAAGATAACTTCCCTTGAACAAAACAACACTAAAAATAACTTGACTTTGCATCATTGACTCGTTAATGACAAAAACACTCGCCATGGAGGATTGGAAGAGTAAGTCAGCAGATTCTGAGAATTCATGGAGATGGTAATGACTCAGAGGAAATGGATAACCCAATTGTTGTACATGGATGCAAAATAGGTACATTTTTCAAGGGTGACTTGATGGACAGTTTCCATTTGTGAATATGACTAGATGGAACCCCCCCCCACTCATTTTCTCTTCTTTCATATTTAAACGAGCGTGAAAGAAAATAAAAGTATGCTTGATGTTCTCACCCGTGGATTTAATTATCGATCCCAGGGCTTAGAATGGTGCTCAATTTTTCATTTTGTATTTAGAGAGTTTGAAAAGACAAAGAAGACTCTAAGGGTAATATTTTTCATAAATTTAGTCTCTCGAGCCCGAAAAAGGATAAAACAATACAAGGGGAACTCTTCTAGCCAAGGGTGACTAGAGTATTTGTTTTTCGTAATCATTCCATCCAGTCCAAAAAAGGGGTAAATTACACCAAATAGACATCCTTTCAAATCCATTTAATGAGTGTGAAAGGAAACAATCTCACTCGATGATTTTTTCATGTTTAGGGAGTCTGAAAAAGGCTTAAAGGAGACTCCAAAGAGTTCATTTTTCATATAGTTTTTACGAGCCCAAAAAAGTGATAAAAGTATACTCGGTAACTTATTCTCATTTTTTTAAGAGCATGAGAAAGAATGAATACTAAGCTCATGGTTATATGTTTCATTTTTTAACAAGCTTGCAACAGAGAATGAAACTATGCTCGAAGCACCTGCTTCATTTTTAAATGAGCGTGAAATAGAGAATGAATTGTGCCCGGTATTGGTTTCATTTTTACACAAGCTTGAAACATATACTGAAACTATGCTCAGGGTTGGTTTCATTTTTACATGAGCTTGAAACTAGAAAATAAACTATGCTCGGGGTAGGTTTCATTTTTACACAAGCTTGAAATAGAGAAAAACTATGCTTGGGGTAGGTTTTAGTTTTACACAAGATTGAAATAGAGAAAAACTATGGTTGGGGTAGGTTTCATTTTTACACAAGATTGAAACAGAGAAAAACTATTCTTGGGGTACATTTCATTTTTACACAATCTTGAAACAGAGAAAAACTATTCTTGGGGAGTCCATTTCATTTTTACATGATCTTAAACAGAGAAAAACTATGCTCGGATTGATACACATTAGAATGTTTTCTTCCCAACATGATGTCCAAAGGTTGGTACTTTTCACCCAACATAACCGACAGAGGTTAGCATCTTAACTCCATCATGATGCTCAGAGGATGGATACATGCCCCCAATATTTATTTCATCCATTGACTCTTCTTCAGAACCCAATCAAACTTCTAGTTACTAATAGGAAAAGGTTCACCATAGGGGGTGGAAGAAAGAGGATCAACTGACACAGGAAGAAGAAATGAAGGTTCAATTACTAGGTCTAGTGTAAGACTAGACTCAACATTTGTGATATCTAGAAAAATACTCGACTCAATGTTTACGAGATATAGTGAAAGACTCGACTCAACATTTACGAGATCTAGTGAAAGACTCGACTCAATCGAAGGGGGGTATGTTTCATTTTTTAACGAGATTGACATAGAAAATGAACTATGTCATGGGTATATGTTTCATTTTTTTACAAGTTTGAAACAGAAAGGGAGTTATTCTCATTAACCTTGATCATGTCTTCAAATATCTCTTCATAATATGGAAGAATAATGCTCTAGAAGGACAAGAGACTCACTCTGATCAACAAGGGGGAGAATGGACTCCAATGTCCCTGGCAAGGGAGTTACCATGTCAACTACCAGAACTAGATCCAAAGAAGACGAGAATAAATATAGAGGATCCTTCTCATTAGCAATTTAAGGCATGGGACATGATGCCACATAATGAACTTTTGGTGGGGGGGACACCACTTACATATAAAGAACATTTAGGGAGATCGGATGGTCGGTAGTCAACAAATGACCAGGACTAACAGATGAAATTTGGTCAAGAGTCACAATGTTTCCATCATGAGGGAAATGCATCACTCAAAAGAGTGTGGACACGAAATCTTTCATAGCATAGACATAGTCTTGTCCAAGGAGAAAATTAAAATCCAAGGGACCTTGAACTACCATAACATCAATACAAAAAAATTTCCCTCCTAAGGTAATGGGGAGCTGAGGAAGGATCCCTAAAGGTTCACTAGTTCTTATATTATAATCCATCGGATGATGGGTGACTGGTACAAGCTGAGGGGAACCAATAACTTTCTAAGAAGTTGAGGACAAAACCTTGATAGAAGTGCCTTCATCTATAATAGTATGATATATGTTCTTATCGCAATTATGCACAATGATTTGAAAAGGAAAGTAGGAAGGAAGACAAGGATCTTTTAGTCTATTACAATCAAAGGAAATGACTTCAGTACTTAGAGGGGTTTCCTGTGAAATGGGTGAAATTCCCCCTTGTCCAAAGGAATCTATAGTGACAAGAAGAACCTAAGTGGTATCGACTTCACTCTCCAAGGGAAGAGTGGGATCAACCGATAATGGAATCAAATCGACCACTTCATCATCCAATAGTGGGTCGGGAGGGGACTCATGGGAAGAAGTTCGAGGTTGTTTTTTGGAAACAACAATGTCTTCCAACAATTTTGAGGCTTCGTACATACGAGAGAAAAGGTAAGTGTGTTTCATTTCCTTGCATAACCAACAAGGAATATTGACCTTACCCTTTTTCCCCCTAACCATATGATCACTGGTTGAAGGGTTTTCATCAACATGATGTCCGAAGGATAGCAACATGGGTTGTTGGGAACCCATAGAACACACTTCTAAGACCTTGGAAAGACCAGGGAAATATCTAATAAGGTGGTCACCCTTATAAATCCTACAAGTTAATTTGGTATTACGACCTATGTTGGTAGGTTTTCCAACATCATCAACACTCCCAACATGATGAGCAGTGGTTTTTTAATTTCTCCCTTTCTTATATTTCTTCTTCTTAATCATATATTTCTTCTTCTTCTTATCATCTTGGTTACTAACATCAAGGATTTCACTAGGTGAATATGAAGAAAGGGAAGAAGATGAAATTGGTGAAGAAGGTAAAGGGTCAACATGAGGTTGATGTTATTAGGGTAGAGGGCTTGCATTTGAAGCACCAGGAGCATTTGGGATCACTGGAGAGGAAAAAAAACATATTGGTAACCCTATGGTGAATCCAGGAAGACTCAATGTAGAAATATAGAGAGGACCAACGTTTCCAAAAAAAGGAAAAACAAAAGGTTCCCCATGAAAAGGGGTTCCTTGGTTGGTAGTCCCAGGAATTGTTTCCATAGACACAAACTCAACCTAAGGTTTTCTAAATCAAATAATACACACTAACAATGTCCCTACAAGATAAGAGAAAGAAAACAATTCCCTTGTAATATGGAAAAAGGGAAGTAAGGATCTTGCACGGACGAGAGATGAGGTTGTCAATGAAGATACGAGAAACGATTACCCACAACTACTCTATAATGGACATACAGAGGTGAAAGTGTTGGGTGCAACCAAGTACCCTCGTAAGGATCCAAAATCATGTATTGCATATTTGTCTCAAGTACTGACAATACCACCACTGCAGTCACCTGAGAAGGTAACCTAGTAAAAGCAACTAGGTATACCACTTCATGATTGGTGGTTGGGTGGAACGATCATGAGAGAGGGATTATGTGAATGGGTGGGGAAAGTAAGAAAAATTTCTTAGACTCGAAGAAACTCATATAGTGGTGTCTCCCCAAGGACTTTCCACTACTAATATTTCCCCCTTGACTCGCATAACCCCACCGAGAGAGACTGTTGGGGATTGATCCAAGCACTCTTCTCAACTTCTCCTACCACTTGACTCATGTGTTAGAGGATCTTTCCCAACAAACACTTCATGTTACTAATGGATTTTCACTTGTTAGTGTTCCTATTTTGTTTCAGTGGCCTTGGAGAATTTACTCTCCACCCTACAACCAAGGCCCTACAACCTAGACTTGTGATCATTTTATAATAAATAAAAAGTGTAGTTAATTTTGTATTAGGTACCTTGTTCCTTTTATGTTTTTTGTTACTCAAAAATGGGTAAGTGGAACTGAAACTTACGATGTGAGCACTCTAACTCCAAGAAGAATTCAAAAAGAAAAAATTAATGGAATTCAATCTTTAGTTTCAATGAAGCCTATCTACAAAAAGGAGAAATAGGTTTCAAGAAAAGAAACAAGTGTAACATTCAATGCAACAAAAATGAACTTCTCTTTGAATGCAAAAGGTGTTTCAATTAATTTTTGGTTTTCCGATTCTTTCAAATGCAATTCAAATTTTTTAATGCAACTTCTTTGTTTTCTTTCTTTCAAATGAAATGAAAAAAACTAAATGCAAATGCAAAGGATCTCATAACAAAAGAATGCAAACCAAAAAATGAAATCAAGTAGGTTAACAAGCATCAAAAGAACTCAAAATTTATTGATGGGACAGATCTAAGAGAGATCTAGAGGGGTGGAAGAAAGGATAGACATAGATATGGGATTTGTTTAAAATATGCCCCTTAAAAAATTAGCTTTTAGAGCCTAGTCACTCCATGTTAATGACCACAGGGTGACCACAAAACTCTGTTCACTCCTTGTGGAGGGATAGAGGGAGACCATAAGGTATTGGTCACTCCCTGTAGGGTAATTCTCTATCCATTCTCTCCTACAGTGGATAAAATGGTGACAAAAAGGGGTTGATCGCTCCTTGCAATGGAGTAGCTAGTGACCACAAGTTTTTGGTCGCTCTATGGGCATAGATAACCCGCGACCATGATCGTGCAAGTGCAAAAATTAAAATATCTAAAGCATATCTAACATATATGGGACTAAATACTTTCAAATAGCCATGGAAAAGACTTACTGATAGTTCAAAAATAAAAAATGGGGCTTACAACAAGCAAAGATCTTGAGAATATGGATTTAAAAGTTGAGGAAGAAACTGACTAAACAACAATAGCTTCCAAGTGGAGTCGTCGGTCTGGTGTAGGATATTTTCACCCTGCAGGAGTTACCTCCCTTAGGACCTTCCTAGAACTAAGATAGAATAGAGATGTAATCTATAGAATTTCCTAGATCTAAGTTATACATGAAAAGGATCTACTGAAATGGAAGGCTTACCCGGTAATCCGACGGTTTTCCCTGCACGCTCCTTAGCTGCTAGTTTCCATGAAGATGTCCTTTGCCCTTACTAGCTTAGATATTCACACATAGAGACACAAAAATCCTTCACAAGATCTAAATAATCATGAAAAAGTTAATGATAGATCTTATAATGTATCATAACACATGAAAACATTGATTTCTCCACAAGGAAACATAGCAATTACATACACATCCAATTAGAGGGAAACATCTTGTACATTTTCTATTGATCAAATGAAACATTTTACAACTTACAATCTGATAGCCTGATGAAGCTCTAACTAAATTCCTTTCCCAAGCTCTGTGATTAATCTACCAGCATAAACTTACTTTATCTTTTTCCTCCCCCCATTTTCCCATGAGAGACCCTCATTATTTATAGGATAGTATAGATACGATCAAAGGGTAGTTTGGATAAGATATCCATGTCCAATATGAAAATCTTCTTGAGGTCAAACCACAAAGAATCTAGGGTTTAATCTCATCTCATGAAAACCAATCCTCAATAGGAAGTAACAGATCCAGTCGTGCCCTACATTCTTGTAGGGAGAGATCGGTCGCCCTTTGCAAGAGGACAAGGAGCGACCAACACTTTTTAGTCATGGGATAAAAAAGGGAAACCAACGACCAGGTAGAAAAGGTGTTGAAAACTCAGGGGAAAAGTGGTATAATTCATTTTTTCAAACTTTTAACCCTTAGATGATGCCCATCAAATGATCAGGTGGAAAATAAATGTAAAACACTCATGCAATATTGGTTGTATCTAATGGATGTTGAGCCATGAGGATGTACTGTGTGTTTTAGTGGACAGAGAGAAAATTAGCAGTCGAGATCTATCCAAGGATGAATTGGATGGCTACAGAGCGACGAGGAATGTGTTATGTGTTTTGATGGGCTATGAACAATCGACAGAAGAGATGAAATATGGACCAAATCTAACGGTGGATAAGTGTTGAGGACCAGTGGACACAATCATGTGCAACAGAAGGGAGCCAAGTCCAGTTTTCATGGAGGCGTTTCGAAGGACTTCTACATCCTAATTTAATGGAGAAACGAAGGATCTAAAGTTGACCCCATGGATATATTTTTTCGTATATGTGGAAAAATATGTGAAAGAAGAGAATGTATAAATACATATTCCAAAATTAGATTCGACTGTGTGAGAAAACAGAGAGTGTTGAAGTAAGGATTGTGGAAGAGAATCTTTGAGGCTCACAGGTCTGAGGATGTTGGAGAATGAAAGGAATATCATCTAAGGGTGGTTGGGAGGTGTAAGGACAAAGGAACTTCTTGAACAATGCAAATCGAGAATTTTGATAGCAGAGACGGAGCAGCAGACTTGTGTAAGTGAAGGCTTGAAGCAAAGAGATAATATGGTATTGTTAACAACTTGAGGAAATTGATGTTTCCAGTAAAATTGGTATCTACAGGAAGTGTTGAGTTGGTGATCAACTAAGTGGATTGGTGTCTCCTGCAGGTGGGTGCCTACGAATCCAATAGTTGTAGGTTGGTGTATACATGGAGAACTGAGTAGGTACTCAGTCAAGGGGATTGGTGTCTCCTGCAGGTTAGTTCCTGCAAACATTATTTCTGAGTTGGTGCTTAGGTGAGGAGATTGGTGTCTCTTGCGGGTTGGTGTCTGGAAGCATTGTAACAGTAGGTTGGTTCCTAAAAGATTTCTAAATAATTGTTTTGTGGTTTTCTTCCATTTTGGTTTCCACGTCAAATCTTTGTGTACTGTGGATTATATGATTGTGTGTACATTTCTTATTAACTACTTATGGCTGATGAAGTAATAAATTAATAAATATTATAAGAAAAGTTAAAATAGTACTATATTGATTCACACCCCCCCTTCTCAGTATAATAAGTGTGCCAACATACTTTATGATTAGAAATTGGAAAACTTATGAATCTCTAAGTCAAAAAGGTTGGGGATGTTTTCCAAGGTGTTATTGTTTTCTAGAAATAAGTGATTTCTTTGAGGTTGTTTGGCCTATTTCATGCAGCCTTTTCAGAGATCTTGTCTAGAAAATTGATGTTCCCATCATTAGGGTTTCTTTGTTAATTTTTGTTATAGGATTTTTGGTAGAAAATTAAAGGCTACTGATTGGTGGTATTACTATATTTTTGACTATATAAAAAAAGGTTTTATATCATCTTTTTGCTGATTTATTTTTGGATACTTTTCAGCCACAATTTTTGGAATTTTTTTTCTAGTGGCATTTCCCTAAGGGTTGCAAAACAAACATTTCTAGATTTTTTTTCTCTACATGTGATCTAGATATTATTGTTTAGAGGCATTTACCTAAGGGATATGATATATATTTTCTTGATGATGTCTTATGGTTTCTTATGGCTTTAAACCTTCTTTGTAGCTCACGTCAACTATATGATCTTAAAATTATTTTCCAATAGCAACATATCTTGTATCATGGAACTAGCGTTTTCTTGGATAATGGTTTTTAGTAATATTTTCTAGGGTTAAATTTATTGCTACGGTTAATCTTTACCTAAATACAAAACAATACGATGTAGATTTCTCGAAAGAGCTACTACTATTTCCTTATTTGGTCTATTATATAGGAATTCCCTAAAGAATTTATAGAGTCTTCTTCTTTGTTGAACCTAATGACTTCATAATGGCTCGTTTCCCTATTTAATATGGCTACTTGTCTTTGGGTAAATATGATATAGAGGAAATATATATGCAATGGCTATCACATGGAGGCTTGTCTTCAAGGGATTGAATATTTTGTGAGAGTAATAATTTGAGGTAGGGATTTTCTAATAACACTCCTAACATAGTTGATAGTGCATATCTAGCCATGCACTTTGCATATGGGTTTGAAAGTTTATTGTGCTTAACCCTTGTTTAATGTTTAATATATGACATGATCAATTTTTCATTTCAAGTTTTTTGACTCAAGTAAGTGCACCCATATTTTGGTATATCTTATATATGATCCTTCCAATACATATGCTATATTTGATGGAGTTCTATTCATGATTCACTAGGTGTAAGGTTCAACTATACTACAACCTTCTTTTTAGCAATAATAAATATTTATGTTCATTAATCATACTAGAATTTTATCAGATAATATATATATATATATATAATCGTTCTTTCACACAAATTTTACAAAATTTCATATTCCAATAATTACAATTTTGTTTTGATATTTTTGTGGTGAGAACAATTTGTTATGATTTTATGGAAAATCCACTATGATCATTGTTTTTTCTTAACATTTTTAATCTAGATTTGGATCCATCATTAGGATAACAAGTAGATTAGAGAAAAGGAAAGAAAAGTAATATTAATACAGAAGAATGTAGAAACGAGACTTAGAAATCCAATATGTCATCCAAGAAAATTTATGCTCCTTTTTGGTTTGTGAGATTTTGATAAGAAGACTCTTTTGATGTCGCTTTGTTGCGATCACTTATTGTAGCCTTTTACTTAATACAAAACATCTACCAACTAACATCACACAGAGTACAAAATATCTACCAATTAATAACATAAACAAAGATAGAAACAAGATCTAAATAAAAATAAATTATTCATAATAATTAATAATATATAAAGGGGGTAAGTAATGATAAATACAAACCAATTAAAAAAGGCTTAATACAATCATAAATATCAATAATGACTAATAACTATTAATACTAATTATTATTATTACTATTAATAAATATCATCATTGATATTAATAATTAGTAATTAGTGTTAATACTAATATAATGAAGAACTAAAAGAATATTAAATAGTTTTTATAATTAATATTAATAGATAAAAAAAAAAAAAAAATGAAGGCATGCAAAAAATAAACAATAAAATAATAATATTTATAATTATAAAAATTATTAATGTTAATTGTTAATCAATTCATGTTAATTATTAATGTTCTTAATTAATTTTCCTAATTATGGATAATATTATTAATGTTAATAAAAAAATAAGAAACAATTTGTAAATTAAAGGGGTAACACTTACAAGGGGGTAATAAAATTAATAATAATTACAAACCATTAACGGAAAAAGAAACGAACATGATAAAATCATAAAAATTAATAATGCTCACTTATGATTAATAGTGATGATTATTAATATTAATAATTAATAGTAATAATAAAATAATGAATAAGACTAAAAGAATATTAAAAGTTCTCTATAGAATTAATAGATATTAACAAAAAAGGAAAATAATATAAAAGGGGTATAATAATAGAATAAAAACAATAATATTAATAATTAATAATTAATAATTGTTAAAAACAATAGTATTAATAGTTGTCCATTAATAATATTAATGATTATTAATATTAATAATAATTATTATTAATATTAATGATTAAAATTAAAATTAAAATTAAATATTTGTAATTAATATTAAAACCAAAAAAATAAAATAATAAAGAAAAAAAATCTAATAACAAACTCATTATAACAAAATCATAAAAGTAAAGTGGTATTTTAAATACTAAAGGGGGCCTGAAAGCCAAAGAAGAGATAAGGCCAGCTTCCACAGAGGAGAATCTACCATCATTGTTGTAGCCGTCAATGCACTTACACTGCAGAGCTAGCTTTTTGAAGGGAAGAAATAAAAAGACTAACACTATAATACAAAATGAACATAGCCAAAAATAGTCATACCAATTGGAAGAATAAACACAATTGTACCAAATTATGCAAGGTTAATTAGGTAATATTAACCAATGCTAGAAAGCACTAAAATGACAAACGAGGAATAAAGTACTCTCAAGGTTAGATCTAGACTAGAATATAAGTATAAATCCAAGGTGCAAACCAAGAAACATACTTGATCTTACCTAGTCCTTCTTTGGTTGATAAGAGGGAGCACATGTTCACTAATCTCCAACACTTTGTCGTTGTTGAGGTTGTTTGTGTGCTTGATCATTTATATATAGCTTCTATATATAATGCATCATTTTAAATAATGATCCTCTTTTGCCAAGATTTTGGTGTCCTTGTGAGGGAATGTTCAGCTAATTCCAAGGAGTGAGTGCATTCCTTCTTGATATTTTCCCATGCTCTTTAATTCTCACCTAAAAAGAATGTCCAATTTCTCTGATGTAGCATCTACCACAAGAGCACTCAATTTTGTAGATACCTTTGCATTGGTAATGGTCAATATTGTCTTTCACAAATATCATTTTCTACTTAATGGTCCCTATAGACTTGAAGGAGGTTGTGACTTCCTTTCTTCTTAATACTTTTGCAATCTTGTCTATAAATCCCTTGATGTAAAGTAGGTAGGATTCCTTACCAAAGTTTGATTATTGCAAGATTAGGGTTCCCTCTTTGTTCTTTCCATAGCTATATTATTTCTCTTTTGGTGTCTCAATGTTTGTATCCTATACTCTTAAAAACTTTAGTTAGGTGGTCTTTTTCACCTTCAAGGTCCTCTTTGTCCAAGATTTTGATGGCCCTCATGGCCAAGCTGTTGTGAATCACAGTCTTCTGAGTTGGGTGGTGGTGGGAGTTCGCATGAAGAGAGTTTTCAGTATGTGTTTTCTTCCTAAATGCTTCATTTCCTAGGTACCCATACTACTATCCAGTAATCAATACATCAAGAAAGGGGATACTTCAATTCTCCTTTGATTCCATGGTGAACTTAATGTCATTAGAAAGACAATTCAAGTGCTAAAAAAACTTGTTCAGTTCTTCTCTTCCATGTGGTCATAATACATTGGTGTCATCGACATATCTCTTCCATCTTGAGATCTTAGGTACAATTTTGTTTATAAATCACATCATGAATTTACAATTCATAAGAGTAAAGAAATAGTTAGGGATATAGAGTTATATGTACTCAAAATCAGTATATGCTAGATGTAAGTGTATCCACATGTGCTTTAGTGGAATTCCAACAACTATTGGTCAAAAATAAAACTCCCCACCCAACCAAACCCCTCAACCTTAAGGATGAAAAATGTTGATCTTACTCTCACCAAAACTATACCAATTACGCTCTCAAACTTCTATCTTAGAAGAATTCCTTATTTAGTGTTTTACCCTATCTTATCCTTCCCCGCTTCGACCAATTAAACACTCCCACAACTATATTTAACCAATCATAAAGTATTCATACAATCATATGCATACCATCACCCCACATGGAAAGGAAAAACTTATAAATTTCCCTCTTTATTCTCCCAAAACTAGAAGAAATTCTCCCAATCAAAAAAATCAATAAAAGACCCCTAACTAGTCTCCCTCATCCTTTTAATTTATTTGTTTTCTTTTAGTTGTTTAATTTAATAATTACCTTTCCCTTCCAAGTTACTTCCATGCACCTAATCTTTGATCATACTTATTAATCTATATCATTCCCCAATTAAAGCAATCATGCACTAATTACTATGCATATTAATTAATCTAGTTTATATATTGATTAATCATTTATATATTTCTTTCATTGCCTTCTATCAAATATACTTTAATGTTACACATATGCACATGTGTGTACTATTTAAGGATATTATTATCTACGATATTTTAAGATTGTATTTCATTTACGTAATAATTGCACATTTTGCACCAACCAATCATATAATTTTTACCAAGTAGTTATACAAACATCACCTCTTAACAATCCAATATTTATCTACATACCTAAATTTACATTGAATAGTTCATATGTGAGGACACACTTGTGTAGCTATCACAAGTATGTTCTCAATTGTGCTAATATTGAATAATCAAACAATCCTAGTTTATATGCTCTTCGTAATTCAGAATGCTTGTGCAACAAACAAAATAAAATCATATACGATCAACAATATTCATACAAATAATGTTAAAAACCAATCACATGTAATCCACCAACTAATATTTGTTCATTATTTATCATTAACAACCCTAGTTTTCAACTATTAATGCTTGAATGATCCTATATGGAATGGCATAGATCCCTCTATTAACACTAATCTTTATATATCACTCATCATGGGATGGTTTTACAACTCATTAAATGGGTGACTACAATACGTATTGAAAGTTACAACATTTCTCTGAGGATCTACTCGACTTTCATCTTCTCGTAAGGATATACATCCCATGACATCTAAAATTATCTCAAGCTATAGGTAGTACATACAACTCTAGAATAACTAGTATAAGTTTAGTGAGAGTATTGTTTTGTCCTTAGCCCATAATTGTAAATCTTGGTGGTAATACTTCTTAGATATGGGCTCCCACAAGGTTTGCATCATCATTTCCTTCCTGGTAAACTATTATCCAATCAACTTGTGCTTGTAGCATATCATATAACAATGAACTTCTGTCAATTACATAGTAAATCATCTTTAGTAGACTAACATCAGAATTCCATCGCCCATTTATCCATTCACAATAAATCAAATTTTCAACATTA
Organism: Picea engelmannii; assembly: GCA_009831015.1. Lineage (NCBI taxonomy): Eukaryota > Viridiplantae > Streptophyta > Pinopsida > Pinales > Pinaceae > Picea > Picea engelmannii. Next base: position 297,318 of record ML780597.1, read on the forward strand.
ATTAATACACACGCTAACACCACAATTTCATATTAACATATTGATTGTTTTCATGGCTACATGAGTCCATATATTATAATTCATTCATTACCCATCATAATTATAAGCAAACATGATCAAAACCTTGTATCACATGTGCTTGGGAACAATCTATATATTACAACTCATTCACAAATACATCAAAATCATTAAGGCTACTATGTATAACAAAACATAATCCAACCATAACAATCATAATGTCTCATATCACCCAGTCTCTCAACATATCATAAGTTTGAAATACATATCTACATTATCACGTGCACGTACCAGTCCAAGGAAAAATACTAGGTATTATAGTAGGATTGTTTGTAGTTCCTCTTTCCAAGGATTGTTCTATGGATGATTCTCCACTAATTATTGAAGATATTTCTCTATTGTGGTTTGATATACCTGATATTATTCATGTACCTTCTATGGAGACTTTTTCTTCATTGTTGTTGGACTCAATGAATTTTCCTTACAGTGAACACATGGCGGTTCATTTTTCCTATTGTACTTTACCTATTCCAGTATGTGATGATCTCATTATTGAACACACTATATTTGACGACATTATTTATGTTCTAGGATTTGGTGGTTTTATAGTGGATGCTTAGTTTTATTGTGATGCAAGGCTTGCTTCTCAATTATTGGAGTTGTTTCACAATGAAATTTTTGGGTCACATTTTTGGGCCTAAGGCCATTTGTGATTGTTGGGGAGATATGTACTTTCTCACCTTCTTTGTTATATTCCCCATTCACAAGTATGCAATAATTGTCCCACTATTTTATACAAATGATTCTCAACATATCTTAGTGGATCTCTTCCTTCCACACTATGATGGTGATCCTTTTTAGATGTACTACACTAGGCATATTCACAATCAAATGCAACTTGTGTCTCTCATTGTACCTCGTAACAACCCCTTTGTTACGACATAAATGTAAGTGAGTACAGTAGTCGTAAAAAAAAAACAAATTAACATCAACAGTTAGAACAAGTGATATGCGACAATAACATATATAAATATTTACACATTATATTATCATCTACGTCATTAAACAAAAAAAATCAAATACCACATCATGATACTATTAGATTGATTATATCACATCACGGAAAAAAAGATGTTTATCTTCCCAACCTACCCTGCAAGGTTACGACCTTCAAGACACATAATCAACGTTCAAGTCCAGGATTCAACCGATTGATTTTAACCATTTAAGGTCTCAGGACTGGAGACTGTTCCTATTCCCATAACCAAATCAAATCTAGACTCGGGACTAAGAAACAATAAGATATTTACTCACAATGCCATTTTAATCATTCAATTACTCATCATCATAGACAAATATTTTCCTTTCCTTTAAGATTAAAAACAATAATAATTCATCAATTGGACAATATTCCTTATCTTTATGAATTTCATCTTAGAATTATGTAAAAAATATACCTTTTTTTTTTTTAATTCTATCATATGACTATTATTCATCATATAACAAAATCTCTTACCCTTAAGAATACAAGCATCAATTATTTTCAATATCTAGAAAATATACCATTTTCGATAAGAATACAAATCCATTGTAGTTCACTATCTAAAAAAATTTATACTCCCTAAAAATACCACATATAATATATATTCAATGTTTAACTATTAATTTCCCTTAACAAAAAGAGTACCCAAGCAATTATTTTCTTTCTAGGAAAATGTTCCACAAAATTTACATGGATAAACTATAATAATCAATAATCAATCTAAAATGGGAGTGTAAATATTTCCAGTTAATATGATTGTTATCTCAACTTATTTACATAACAATTCTTGTCAAGGATTCTTTGAATCTAACTAAAGAGATAACCTACTATAAATGTAGAGATCTAAAATAATTAACATAACTTCATTAGGACTTCGCGATGGAGTTAATAATACAACCAATATAGGTAAGATAAAATTTATATATTACAAAAATAATTTCTAGCTACGAGATGACGACGGAGTAAGTCGAGAATTTGTAGACAGGTGAGCTTGGAAGAATGGTAACAATGACGACCAATCGTGCATTTGAATCCTAATGTCACACAAGGAAATGATAATACCGCGTTCACCTCAAGACTATAACCACTTTAGCATACGATACGGAATTGACATTTGAACATATTGAAAACCAATTAACAACCACAATACAAACTATTTTTGATAATAGTTTTAATACCATCATTAAAGTACTTAACACAAATAAATAATAGTTATGGGAACAAAGTCGGTACACAATGAAGATAGACTCCTCCTCTCCTGACTCGTATTGTTATTTCACTAAACTCTATGTAGTTGGAAATCACCAAGTGGGTAATGCTACAAACTCATATAAATCCAAGTCTGAAGTGGACAGGGCATTAAGGACGATGGTAGAAATTTTATTGACCAAGGGAGAATCATTCTTATGAACTTTGGAAGGAAAGAAGAACATAAGTCGGGCTTACATCGCGTTTCCACTAAGTACTGATGATTATGATAAATTAATAGAGAGGAATATATGTCCTCAAGATTCTAGATCTACAAGTATAGAATCGGATTATCACACTAACAAAACTCAACTACAAAGTGCAGTTAACAACAACATCCAATTAATTTCATTTATTTCCAGATTGCAAATAATTTCCTAGTGATCTTCATGACAGTCAACTTAAGAAGCAATGCTTTATTTACGCAGTGACCCAATACGTTTCATAATTTGAAATGAAATCTAAGTTGAACAGGGCCAAAAAAAAAGATAGAGTTCAGACTCTGGAATTTATGGGCAGTAGACATACGAATGGTCAATTCTAGTTCTACGTCTAAAATGCAACGACCATATGAAATGGTACAATCCGCGACTGTGGCTTAAAATCAACGAAATGCTCTATTCTAAAGTCTTTCATGTAATTTAAAAAGAGAGACAATCTTACAACTCTTAAATTTCAGGTCTTTAGTTTGGAAAGGCAGCGACCCTTCTCTTATCAATCGGGTTTGTAGTTTGGAAAGGAAGTGGTTAAGGAAATTATGTGTTACTGGAAGGAAGTTAAAGTTAAAATACCCTGCGAGTTCTAGTTCGGAATAGCAAGAAAAATAAATCATAAAGACTCAACGAATTTCCAATCCAAATTTTGATATGATTTACCAAGATCTTACGAGATTCAAAGATCAGATTGCATGTAGAATTTATACAGTGACCCACTAAAACCATAATCCAGAGTTGTAAATTAACTCGTGATGACCAAGACATTTCAATTCAACAAATGGTAAATTAATCTATTGTAACCCAAACAACAAACTCAGGAAATGGTAAAAGAGTATAACAACAAAATCAGATCTAAATTTTGAAATTCAAAACTTTTAAAGATACAACGATATCCCAATTCTGGTTGTCAAAAATTACAATGGAAAAACAATTTAAAATTTCTAGAATGGTACGATATTACAAGATCTGAATTATTTCTACCTTTCGAAATACATTTGGACCGACAACGAACCCACACTTTTTTCGTATTCAGGAAGCAAACTTAAAATACAACAACCATTTCGAAAATAAGCTCATGGTTTGAATAAATTTTTGTAGCGATCCAATAAAAATCTATCATTGGGATTTACATTGGTTATAGTGATCAGTACATATATAATTCTAGAATTTCAATACAATTAGGCAACGACTATTGAATTTCTAATACATAATTTTATCATTGTTACAATAAAAAATTTCAGAATATAAAATACCAGAATCGATGTAAATGGTGGGTTGAGGATGTCCTCCAAAGTATTGCTCTCCTTCTCTTCTCCCACTTGCTAATCATACAGACTTCATCGGTACCTCCCAGCCAATTCTCTGGGTACTCTTCTTCCCCTTTATCCCCCTAATCCGCAAAGGGGGCACATACAAGAAACCAACAACAATTGCTCCAAGGCTCGCCTCGTAAGGAAGAGCTTCCACTATTTCTACAAGATTGGTATCCCAACTCTCACAAGTAAAACACAGTCCACCAAATTTTGGCAACATAACATTACCAAGAAATAAGTGATCTATTTCCCTTCTACCCCATTTTTTTATATAAATTTATTCACTTATGTTATCACCCTATAAGTTATAAGATCAACTGGTGACTGGGATATTATCTATCTCTAGTGTTTTTGTTGACAACTGATTTTTCATTCTGCAAATAATTTGAAAAGAAAAGAAAATATAAAAAGAAAAAAGAAAAAAAAAGAAAAAGAAAAAAGGAAAAAGAGAAAAGAGAAAAGAAAAGAAAAAGAAAAAAGAAAGAAAAGAGGGCATAAAAGAATTACATTAAAAGCCCCATGCAATAATAGTAACTTGGTCCATACCTTTCAAGCATGGCCAAGTTATTTTTAAATTTGATGTTGATAGGGTAGTGAATGAATTTGGCTAAACAGTTTAATCTTAACCAAAGTGTCTAGGTTAGATTAGTGAATAAATCTGGCTAGACTGTCTAATCCTGGTCAGATAGCCCCAGGATAAAGTAATTTCTTAACCCAACAGTTTAATCTGGGTTAACTGTCATAAGAGACTAGGTTAGAACATAGGTTAGTGGCATTGTTGTTTCGTTTTAATAAAGCCAGCTAGATGTAAGTGTTGCTCCATGTCTCAAATGATTAAAAGATAGTTTGGTCGAAGCCCCTTGGTGGTGTCTATTTGAAAATTTGGGGAAAAAACCCATAAAATGCATTTATCCTAAGTTTTCCCAGCGCATGTGCTTTTACGCTCCCATTTATACTCCCTTCACATACCAACGGTCCTGATCGCGACGCTCAGATCTACGGTGCACATAGCTTTTCGGACCCCCCCGACCGTTCTGCTTTTAGCTGGGGGGGTCCGGAATTGCTGATAACATTTGCGCGCATCTGGACGGCCCGGGGATGAGCGCTTAAATCAACGGTCAAGATTGGATTCCAGACCCCCCCGTCCGTTCTGCCTTTAATGGAGGGGGGCGGTCCGGAATGAATGATAAAAGGTGCGCTAAGATCTACGGCCAAGAAATGAGCGCGTTGATCAACGACCCAAAATGGTTTTTGGACCCCCCCGGATGATCTGCTTTTAATTGAGGGGGGGGGTATGGAATGGTTATCTCCCTCTAGCAGGCCCCTTGTCATACGTGGCGTTGATCTATTGCCCTGAGTCCCATCACCATTTGTTATCTGATAGACCCCCATCACTTATGGATGTCACCTTCCACTTCTTCCCAATTTAGTCACATCCCATAACTGTTGTCAGTCCCCTCTCCCCTTTTCACTCATGGAAAGCCCCTTATTGCGACTTTTACCTCCAATCCCTAGCTGCCATGTCACCCGTCCGTATCTTTCAGCCATCGTCACCTGCCATCTCACCCTCAAAGTGATCCTTTGGCCATTCATTACTGGATAACACACCTGTTATCCAGCTCACCTGTCTCCCACGCCCAACCGACCCCAGTTTTAAATAAAACTACCGTTATTCCCCTTACATTCGCTATTCACCCATCGCACCAGAGAAATTCACCTCTTGCTCCCCCTGTTACATTCCATCGCCCTCATCCACAGTCAGTCGCCCCCACTAACACTGTGTTTATTGCAGGTACTGTTGCAGAAATGGTGCCAAAGCCCAGACAAGCAGAATGAGAGGAGAAACCGTTTCTCCTGCCTCTTGTTGACTTGGACAAGATCCCACTAGTCGACAAAGACAGATTAATCGCCGATACCAAATGTGATTTCAATTTCTCAGACCTCCAGTCATGGCTTAGGGAAGTTTTCCTAGACCAGAGTGATGAAATTGGACTCTGGGAGTCCAATTTACCCCTTTACCTTTTTCCCCAGATCCACCATTTTCCCAAGTTTGCGCTTAAATGTCAAGCTCACTATATTCCTAAAAAAAGAGCCATCCTCTCCTCTTTCAGAGAGATCCTATTCGTCATCACACCCGAAGCCATAGACCAGATGATGCAAATTCCTCAAGCCGATTCTGCGTCCCCCTTTAACCTGGAAATCCTCACCAAATTGTACCAGAAAATGACTTTCCCCCAAAGAGCTCAAATATTCAAGCTCTTCCTTCCCTCATCTGCTCAATTTCCCTCCACAAATCCCCCTTACTCATCCTCCGTGTTCCCAACCAAGGGAAACTAGGTCATCTCATCCCTTTGCGCTCTGTTGGGGTATTATTCTGATCAGTGGATAGATGAGCCCATTCTGGGTTTTCTATCCATTTTCTCCGCTGACGAAAAACCCACCACACAGTTTGATTTCAGTACATTCTTGGCTTCACGAACAGTTCGTGAATTTTGGCATGGAAGGCATGTTCAGATACTCGTCCATACTGACATATATGTTTGTTTTCTTTCAAGCAGATAAATTTGGTTTTTCCCTGTAGAAGATGGATGAAGATGGTAAACCTCAGGAAATCACAGCATGGACTTCCTTGCTCAAGCACAATTCTACAGAGTATAGTTTCAAGGTGTTCATCGATCAGTTCTATCACCCTGTGGTAAGCATGCTGAGTGGCAGGCCTGAGCCTCGAATAAATGAAGAAGTCCAGAGAATCCTACATCTCTCAGACAACACAAAGATCAGGGATTGGTACCTGTACCAAAATCATACCGAGATCAGAGTATACGGTTGCGAGTTGGCGCCATATAAGCTGCCCAAATATTTTCCTGTTAGAATCTTTGCTTTAGAATACATAAGGCAGATTATGAATTCAGATGATATCCACTTTGTATCATTGAAGAAAAAGAAGTAGCTTCAAATCAAGAGGCAGATTGGCTCCTTCATCTGCAACAGTCGGGGCATCGGGGAAGAAGCAAATAGGATGTTGAAAGAAATGAATTTCTTCATGAGATTCCCATGGTACTATGATCCTTATGGGATCATATCAGAGATGAGGTTGAAGAACAAGAACATCCCGTATGTTGATATGTCCAAGCCCGAAATTGAGAAATTCGCCAATCAGACAGTGTGGGTGCCCAACACCTTGGTCGAAGTGGAACAATAGGTTCCCCCAACCACTGTGCCACCGATGACCATGCCACAGGTCCCTAAGGAAAAAAGGCCTCGACAAGATTTATCTCCGCCTGTGATGGAGGTATCTTCCGAAGAGTTCGAGTTGCACACTAAGAGGCCCAAGATAATTTCAGTTCCTGGTCCGACTAGAGAAGAAGAAGCCCCGCCTACCACAGTGACTAAGTCTGTTATTCCACCCCTCGATTCGAGCCTTCATAAGGAAATCACCCCAGCATTGTCGAAGAAATCCATAGACTCCCCATTGGACAGTCAACCAAGCAAGACTGGGCCCAAGTTGATCATTTTTTAGAAGTACGAGCTGATCAAGAAAAGGAACCAGAACCTTACCAGCAGTACTTACGCTCAGTTTTGGAAGAAGACGTCGACTGCGCAACATAGGCTGTTGTCTGCATTTGATACAGAAAAGGGCAGAATGCACATGGCCTTCCTCCAGGCACAGGTACCAGACCCCAAGGTGATCACGGGCTATAAGAGGTGCACCTTCGAATTCTAGACGAAGGACGTGCACCCAATAGATCAGATGGATCTGCACAAACAGACAGGGGAAATGGTGTTCCATACGTTGACGCATGCTTCCACTTCTGCAACAAAATTGCAGGTGTCACTGAACAATGCTCAAACACAACTCAAGCTAGAGAAGATATCGTCCTTTGCGAAGGACAGTAGAATCAAAACTCTAGAGGAGATAGTCCTCAAGATCGGCTATGACCCTTCGAATGTCAAAGCAGTGGAGGATATGATAAGAAGAAGAATGTTGAAATTGCCTCCTTGAGGAAACAACTGAAGCTCCCGCCCACAGAGGACTCGCAGGCGAAGGAGATAGCAGAAAAAGAAGGCAAGAAGGACGAAATGCTCAAGCTGCTCATGGAGTAGAATGCCCAGCTTAAAGAAATGGAAGCTGAGATGGAGAGATTATTGAAAGAGAAGGAGCATCTGAAGCCAATGGAAGTCATTCCATTGAGTGCCATTCTGATTTCAGGAGCAAGCACGACAACAGTGACAACAGTCCCATCTGCAACTCCATTGACATCCCAAGAGAAGACAACTAACCTGGCTAGATCCATGGAGAAGATGGAACTACAGGAAACAGAGATCAACAGGCTTTAAAAGGAAGTTGAGAACCTTCAGGAACTCAAAAATTCTTTCCAGACCAGCCTCTCCAAGGAAAAGCAGGTAACAGAGCAGCTCAAGCAGGAGCTACAGCAGCTCCAAAAGTAAACAGTGGCAGGGAAGACTTTGGCTGAGGTTAAAGAGAATGTATGGATAGACATCACTAAGTCCATAAATGAGATATGACCCATGATCCAAATCATGTTTGAGCATAATGAATTGGTCTAGAGGAGTAAACAGGCCATTGAGAAGATCAGAGTAGAATTGGGAGACATGCCAGCACAGGAAAATGAGATCATCAAGTTCCTCAATTCTAAGACCAGGGAAGAGCTCGAAGAGCTGAAGATTGAAGACAAAACAGAGACCATCCTTGAGATCAAAAGAGTTCTGACCAAGAGAGGACTAATGCTTCAGCTGGAAGAAAAGGTTCAAGTCATGGACCAGGGGGTACAAATGTTCTTTAATAAAATTGAAGCTCTCCAGAAGAAGGGTCTTCCTGGTCTGAAAGTGATCAATGATAAATTAATGACACTCCCAGAATACAAGAAGAGATTGGCTGAAGTGGCTAAGGATAGTTCAAAGTTTGCTGGCATACAAGGGAGCATCACCAGCAAAGCATTCCTGGATGCCCTTCAGTTGGACATCAGTATCCAACATGAGATTCGATACATATTCCTCACCAAGCCTACATTCGCCAAGTATATAGAAATGGACGAAGTGTATCGAAGACTGCTCAAGGTCAACGTGCCCAGTCATCTCAGATGGGAAGAGCTCTGTGATCTGATCGATTAGCAGATGAACTGTCCAGGTCCAGTCACATGTCTAGTCAGATGAGGTCGTGCAAAGGCTTCATCAACGACCTACCCAGAAATCAACGTGCAGTTACACCAAGTCATCAAGTAGTTCCTAGATTTAGGAAATTTGTTAAATTAGTTAGGCTAAAAATAGATTTAGCATGTCCTGGTCATTTATGACAAGAACGTTTGTAATTTGAGTTATAAATACTTCACCTTTCGAAGTATTGGGGGTTGTTGATCTTCACACCCTGACGCTATTCAGACTGTAATATTTTGAAGAGATCTTCCATTAATAAAAAGGAGGCACTTTTACAGGATTCTTGCGTGTATTCATTGGTGATGTTTTTTCTCTAAGTTGAATGTTATTCTTTCTTTGTTATCATACTGTTTTTCTGAATCTAATCTTTGAGAGTAATGAACGTTGCAAGATTTATCTCATATACCCTGTTTCTGAGTCGAAAGATTTTAGTGTTTTTCTTCTGGTGTTTTCAATAAAGGAATTCTTAACTGCTTCTTTGTTGAAAGTATCTTTCTCATATTTTCTGCTAATCATCATTTAAGCTACTAAAAGATCCAGTGATTATATTATCTCGCCCTGTGAGATTTTTTCCTTTGCATTTCTGGTTTGTATTTCATTTTTATTAAACACAAACCCCATAGCCCAATGGATGTGTAGACTATCTCAACCAATTCAAAAAATACTTTGACAACGAAACCTACCTATTTATTTGCCTAGCCTAATATCTAAAATTGAAAGCATAGCTAAATCATATAAGAGAGATCCCTCTCTAAAGTTGGAAGGGCTAGATCCCAGCTTCAAAAGTGGTTGGATAAAGTTACCTTTGTATATTTCTTCTGTTTTTAACCTCTAGGAAATTTACCAAGTGCTAACATAGTGGCAACTCCACTGGGGAAAGAACTAAAAATTGATAATTTCACGTTTTATTTTCCCTAAAAAGAAAGTTCAAATTTGAGAAGAAATTAATGTTTAGAGGTTGATTAAACTTTGTACATATTATTTTCAGACTCACAAAACTAATATATATATAACCAAAAAGAATTCTGGCTCCCAAGAAAGTTTACACTCGATCTCATCCTGACCCAGAACCCGTGATAGTGACAGATAACCTGGAACAATTACTCAGGAAAAAGACCTTAGCTTAAGGTTCAGTGAGTCATATTCCCCTTCATAAGTCCCTTTCCTTTTCTGGGAAACCTGTTACCTTTCAAAACCCTGGCCTTGATACCTTTCCATAGCAAAGCCTGGTTAGAACATGGTCCGATAGTTTTGTGACTTGAATCATCTTTGACCCAACTATTTTGCAACCCCGAACCCCTGAAGTTCTGTCACCCACGACTAAACCGCAAATCACCCCCTCAGTGCTATCCAGCCCGTCCTCATCCTCATCTTCATTCGCTACCTTGCCGATCATCCAGGTTGTCATCCCACCTCCTCCACCCATCATGGCAGCTCGATATGCTCCTTTGGTGTTGGCTGCGTTGCTACATGCCATGCCCCAAGACTATTAAACAAAACTTCCACAGTTCGATGCAACAGGACCTTTAAACGCCCAACAACATGTTGACAAAATGAATGATTATTTTGACCTGCAAGAAGTTGATGAGGATGACGTTCAAATGAGATTGTTTGCCCAAAGTTTGAAAGGTGACGTTAAGAAATGGTACAAAGCTTTACCTACCACCTCAGTCCATGACCTTGTCGCGTTCCAAAGGAGTTTTCTTGACAGATGGGAGGTAAACAAAAACCCTCTCCAAATATTGTCAGAATACGAGAATATAAGAAGAAATCAAGGTGAGACAGTACAAGATTACTGCACTCATTTCAATAACCTGTACAATGCAATTCCAGCCGAAATCAAACCTCCACAAGGCCTGGAATTGATAAAATTCTCCGATGTTTTTGATGTCGATATGTCATACCAACTAAGAGAAAGAAATTCTACCACCCTGACAGACATGCAGAAAAGTGCTATAAGCGTGGAGGTAAATTTTCTGGCAAAAAGGGCACGTCAGAGGTCAGAGAGGAGAGTCACAATCAAAGAAGAACCTTCCACATCGACCTCAGACTCCAAATTGGATTCTTTGGCCAGAGCAGTGGAAAGAATGATGGAAAGACTTCCTGTGTCGGACAGAAATCCTCCAAGAGAAAATCCACCAGCTCCTCAGGTTCAGAACCCTAAATTTAGGAGAAACCCTCCTCAAATCAGACAGAGAGATCCTAGGGATCAAAGAGAGAAGAGGGTTCCATATCAGCAGATCATACCTCCTCTGCAAGAAAATTATGTTGATGAAGGGGAAGAAGTAATCGAAGAATTGGAGGATACTCACATAAATCTCATGGGAATTCATGATAACGAAGCCATTTTCCTTACCCAAGAAAAGTAAGAACTTTTTCTTCTCAACCAAACAAAATTAAGTGAAGAAGCTGAAGATGTAGAACAACAGGCATTTGAAAATTCTATTTTGGAGGTACACCGACAGTACAATCTGCGGAGTAAAAAGACAGAAGGGATTTCCCCAAAAAAGATGATTGAAACGAAGAAGGTAGTCGAAACCAAGAAGGCCTTTGAGCCAACTGCCAAGAAGATTCCTGAGAAGAGCACTGCCAACGCTCCCATGAAGAAAAAACTTACTATTCTGAAAAGGCCGTCATAGCCTGAGGTTTCACCTATTAATCCAGCAAATACTTCTGAGCAGAATAATATGGTAGACAAACCAGAATTGATGAGCCAAGGTAGAGCCCCTACACCTTTTAGCCTTGAGGGTGAATTGGCCAAAGTAAAAATTCCCATCCCACTTACAGAGTTGATGAACAAAGATGGTTATCGTTCACAGGTGATTAAAGAAATGACCATTGAACCTGACATAGGCACGAAGGCCTTAACCATTGGATCAACAAATCATTCAGACACTGTGAACCTTACTGATGATCAACCCGAGCTTCTTTTCAGACCTAAAGTAGATGGTCAAGATGACACTGGTGAGGTCTCTCCTTTTTACATCAGTCTAAACATACATGACCTGATCTTGCATAATGCTATGCTGGATTCGGGTGCCTCCTACAATCTGATGCCTAAAGAAGTAATGGAGAAACTGGGACTGGAGGTCACCAGACCATAGAAGGATTTACACTCATTCAACTCCAATAAAGTTAGATGTATTGGTTTGATCAAGGACCTGTGCATCACCTTGGTTCAGATTCCTGCGAAGAGCGTGGTAATGGATGTGGTGGTTGCAGACATCCTACCAAAGTATGGGATGTTTCTATCCTAGTCTTGGGGGGCTAAGTTGAAAGGATCCATGCAGCTAGATATGTCTTATGACACTATCCCAATTTTCGGGAAACAAAGAAGGCTATACAGAGAAACATTGATGAAGTACATGGTCAGTAGCCAAGAAAAACCGCACAACTATCCCCTTTACTCTACACATTCCGATCTGGATTCTTTTATCTTGTACAATGATGGTGACACAGGAGAAAAAGATACTCAGCTAGCGGAAGATACATCTAGCCAGGAAGGAGGCCAATAAATCATTGAGGTAGCAAGGATGAAGAACGTGATAACTGAAGAGTTACCCGCTGATTTCTAGAGCATGGATTTTGATGGAGCAGTGAGTAAAGAAGGAGCTGGAGCAGGAGTCTGGCTACATAATCACAGAAATAGGTATTCAGAAAATCATTCTTACAAATTAAATTTCCAGTGCACTAACAATATTGCCGAGTATGAAGCCTTGATGCTCGGTCTGAAGCTTTTGAAAAGAGTTGGTGCTAAACAGATTATGGTAAGAGGTGACTCTGAGTTGATAATCAAGCAAATCAAAGGTGAGTACGTTGCGAAATACCCACGTCTTAGAGCTTATAGGAATGTTGTTCTAGATGTCCTTAGATGCTTCACTGAAGTTGACTTGCAGGTAATGCCAAGGGGACAGAACATTCTAGTAAATGGATTGGCTACGTCAGCAGCCACCTGTAAGATTCCTTTCCGCTCGACTCGCCCATACACTATTGAGGTGAAATGCAGACTAACCGTTCCCGACAATATCAGGTACTGGCAAGTTTTTGGTAATGATGATCAAATCGAAGACTTTCTGCAGTGTAAAAACGATTTTGAATGTACAAATATAGATTTAGAGAATGAAGATGAAAATGTAAATAATTCTAATTTTGGAATTGATAGTGTAAATAGCATAGATTCAGGAGAATTAGGCGACGACGAAATGGATGTTGATGTTTTACATTTGAAAAGCAATGTTTTACCTAGAGGCCTAGTTCCTTTCGAGGACTTGTTTGATTTTAACGACGTAGCCAAAAAACCAAAAATCGAAGCCAATGGACAAGAGGTAGAAGACTGTAATATAGGGACTGAGGAGAAACCCAGAATAGTCAAACTGTCTAAATCATTACCCCCAGAGAAAAAACTCAAATACATTGAGATGTTCAAAGAATATTCGGATGTCTTTGCCTGGGGCTATGAAGATTTGAAATTTTATGATACCAACATTATACAACATAGAATTTGAATAAAATAAGACCAAAAACCATTTAGGTAGAAACTTAGGAGGATAAATCCCAAGTTGCTCCCTCTGATAGAGAAGGAAATCAAAAAAATTTACGATGCCAAGATTATAGTCCCGTTGCATTTTCCCAAATGGGTCTCTAATTTGGTTCCTACACGTAAGAATTCGGGGGAAATTAGACTCTGCAAAGATTTCCAAAATCTGAATAAAGTCTTCCTGAAAGATAATTACCCCTTGCCGAAAATGGACCACATCCTGCAAAGGGTGGTCAGGTCCAGTCGAATTTCTCTGCTGGACGGTTTCTTGGGTTATAATCAAGTCCTAGTTCACCCGGATGACCAAGACAAAACCTCTTTCACCACACCATGGGGCACTTTCATGTATGTGAAAATGCCTTTTGGTCTGATGAACGCAGGAGCCACATTCCAGAGGGTGATGGATATCTCCTTCGTTGAAGAATCGAGTAAGTTTATCGTTGTCTATTTAGATGATGTAACTGTGTTTTCCTGATCCGATGACGAACATTTGCGACACCTCAGAYGAGTCTTTGAGAAATGTAGAAGGTTTTGGATTTCTTTGAATCCTAAGAAAATCATTTTCGGGCTAGAGGAAGGSAAACTGCTAGGACACATCATCTCCAAGGATGGAATCAAAATAGACCCCAGCAGAATCGAGGCCATACAAAAATTAGAACACCCAAGAAACCTYAAAGAACTACAGTCTTTTATCGRGAGAATAAACTTTCTAYGAAKATTCATTCCCAATCTGGCAGAACTCCTCAGAAACATTACAAATATGCTAAAAAAGGATGTAAAAATAAAATGGGACTCCAAGTCTAGACAGTCTTTCGAATAAGTCAAATGAGCACTCACAGAAGCCCATGTTTTGATCAGTCCCGATTTTACTAAGGATTTCTATCTCTTTTATTTCGCTTCCAAACATACTATAGAAGCGGTGTTACTACAAAAGAACATCAAAGGGTATGAACAACCCATAGCTTTCTTTAGCAAAGCGTTAAGGGACACTGCTCTGAATTACAAGATAATGGAGAAACAAGATTTTGCCTTGGTGAAAGCTATAAAAGATTTTAGGGTCTACATTCTTCATTCCCACACCATAGCTTATGTTCCAAATGTGGTAGTAAAGGACATCTTGACACAGGACAATCCGGATGGAAGAAGGGGAAAATGGATTGTTGTCATTTTAGAATACGATATAGAGATTAAGCCCACGAAACTAATCAAAGGTTAAGGCCTTGCTAAATTAATGGCTGAATCTAACTTCCATGATCTTGACATTAATTTTTTAGCTGCAGTAGATGAACATGGCGAGTTGGCAACTCCAAGCATGAGAGAGGTATTTCTCAACTCTCCATGGTAAGAAGACCTTATATTCGTTTTGCAAAATCTACAAGCTCCCCCTGGTTTGACTAAGACTAAAGCTAGATTTTTAAAGTTGAAATCCTTAAAATTCTGTATTCTAGAAGGCAATTTGTATTGGAAATATCCTGGAGGCATTCTGTTAAATTGTTTATTGAAAAATGAAGTTGATAAAGTGTTACAAGAGTTTCATGTAGGAGAATGTGGGGGTCATCTGAACTGGAAGGTCACAACCAACAAAATACTCAGAGTGGGATTCTATTGGCCCACCCTGTTCGCTGATGTACATCATAAAGTGGTTGCATGTCACCAATGTCATCTATTTGAAGGCAAAAGGAAACTCCTTCCTCTACCTCTGAAACCAATCTTAGTTGAGGCCCCTTTCCAACAATGGTGACTCGATTTCATTGGAGAAATACACCCCCCGTCTTCAGGCCAGCACAGGTGGATTCTCACTGCCACCGATTATTTTACCAAATGGATCGAAGGAGTACCAAGAAGGCAAGCCACTAACTCTGTTACTATCAAATTCCATGAAAATAATATTTTGTCTCGCTTTGGATGTCCTAGAAAGATTATAACTGATAATGTAGTTGCTTTTCGTTCAAAGAAACTCATAGGTTTATGCAACTAGTACTAGATTGGTTTGGGACATTCCATAGCCTACTACCCTCGGGGGAATGGGCTGGCAGAATATTCAAACAAAACCTTGGTAAATATCATCAAGAAAACATTGCAGGAAAACAAGAAATCATGGCACAACAAGTTGGTGTTCGCTTTGTGGGCTGACAGGATGACCACCAAAGGTCAATTGGTATGTCACCATACCAGCTGGTCTATGGCACAGAGGCAGTTTTCCCCACTTCTTTAGGAGTCCCTGTCATGAAGTTGCTTCAATAGGTACAATCTAAACCAAATGACTCACAGAGAAGGATCAACTAGATGATCCATTTGCATCAGTCTAGGGAGGATGTTTTCAACAAGACTCAGGTAATCCAAGAAAACATCAAGAAGATATTTGACAAACGAACCAAGGAGGATGATTTTGAGCTAGGAGATTTGGTGTTGAGATGGGACGCCAGAAATGAAGACAAGGGAAAGCATGGAAAATTTGACAGTTTGTGGACAGGACCATACATGATCCAAGATTTCAGGGGAAACAATGCTTTCTTGCTAAACAACGTTGATGGGACAGATCTGCCAGGAGGACCTGTGAATGGCAGAATGCTGAAGCATTATGTGCCACCTCAGTAAAAGATTCGAGTTTTCACTCTCCATTGTACATACCATTTTAATTTTCATTTTTCACTTGCATTTTTTGAGTGAAGAACATTAGTTAGTTGGTTGAAGCCCGAAGAGAAGGCCCTAAGCTGTTGACCACTGTTTTTCCATTTTTTGAGAATAAAACCAACGAAGGCCACTAGGCAGAAATTTTTAGAATGATAGAAACCAAGATTCTTGTCACTTCACAGGGAAAGTACCATCCCCAGGTGGAGCCATTGTTATCACCCTATAAGTTATAGGATCAACTGGTGACTGGGATATTATCTGTCTCTAGTGTTTTTGTTGACAAATGATTTTTCATTCTGCAAATAATTGGAAAAGAAAAGAAAAGATAAAAAGAAAAAAGAAAAGAAAAGAAAAAGAAAAAAGAAAGAAAAGAGGGCATAAAAGAATTGCAATAAAAGCCCCATGCAATAATAGTAACTTGGTCCATACCTTTCAAGCATGGCCAAGTTCTTTTTAAATTTGATGTTGATAGGGTAGTGAATGAATTTGGATAAACAGTTTAATCTTAGCCAAAGTGTCTAGGTTAGATTAGTGAATAAATCTGGCCAGACTGTCTAATCCTGGTCAGATAGCCCCAGGGTAGAGTAATTTCTTAACCCAACATTTTAATCTGGGTTAACTATCATAGGAGACTAGGTTAGAACATAGGTTAGTGGCACTGTTGCTTCGTTTTAATAAATCCAACTAGATGTAAGTGTTGCTCCATGTCTCAAATGCTTAAAAGATAGTTTGTTCAAAGCCCCTTGGTGGTGTCTAATTGAAAATTTGGGGAAAAAACCCATAAAATGCATTTATCCTAAGTTTTCCTAGCGCATGTGATTTTACGCTCCCATTTATACTCCTTGCACATACAGAGGGTCCTGATCACGATGCTTAGATCTATGATGCATATATCTTTTCGGACCCCCCTGACCGTTCTGCTTTCAGCTGGGGGGGGGGGGGGGG
>ML780597.1:314594-324735 GCA_009831015.1 Picea engelmannii
TCCCGGGATGATCTGCTTTTAACCGAGGGGGGGAGTCCGGAATGGTTATCTCCCTCTGGCGGGCCCCTTTTCATATGTGGCATCGATCTATTGCCCCGAGTCCCATCACCATTTGTTATCTGACAGACCCCCGTCACTTATGGACATCACCTTCCACTTCTTCCTGAGTTAGTCACATCCCATAACTATTGTCAGTCCCCTCCCCCCTTTTCACTCATGGAAATCCCCTTATTGCGACTTTTACCTCCAATCGCTAGCCACCATGTCACCCATTCATATCTTTTAGCCACCGTCACCTGCCATCTCACCCTCATAGTGATCCTTTGGCCATTCATTACTGGATAACACACCCGTTATCCAGCTGACCTATTTCCCGTGCCCAACCAACCCTAGTTTTAAATAAAACTACCGTTATTCCCCTTACATTTGCTATTCACCCATTGCACCAGAGAAATTCACCTCTTTCTCCCTCGTTACATTCCATCACCCTCATCCACAGTCAGTCGCCCCCACTAACATTGTGTTTATTGCAGGTACTGTTGCAGAAATGGCGCCAAAGCCCATACAAGCAGAAGGAGAGGAGAATCTGTTTCTCCCGCCTCCTGTCAACCTGGACAAGATCCCACTGGTCGACAAAGACAGATTAATCACTGATACCAAATGCAATTTTTATTTCTCAGACCTCCAGTCATGGCTCAAGGAATTTTTCTTGGACCAGAGTGATGAAATTGGACTCTGGGAGTCCAATTTACCCCTTTACCTTTTTCCCCAGATCCACTATTTTCCCGAGTTTGTGCTTAAATGTCAAGATCACTATATTCCTGAACAAAGAGCCATCTTCTCCTCTTCCGGAGAGATCCTGTTCGTCATCACACCCGAAGCCATAGACCAGTTGATGCAAATTCCCCGAGCCGATTCTGCGTCCCCCTTTAACCTGGAAATCCTCACCGAATTGTACCAGAAAATGACTTTCCCCCAAAGAGCTAAAATATTTGAGCTCTTCCTTTCCCCATCTACTAAATTTCCCTCCACAAATCCCCCTTACCCGTCCCCCATGTTTTCAACCAAGGGAAACCAGATCATCTCATCCCTTTGCACTCTGTTGGGGTATTATTCTGATCAGTGGGTAGATGAGCCCATTCTGGGTTTTCTATCCATTTTCTCCACTGACGAAAAACCCACCACCCAGTTTGATTTCAATACATTCTTGGCAGACAATATTCACGAATAGTTCGTGAATTTTGGCACGGAAGGCATCTTCAGATACTCGTCCATACTGGCATATATGTTTGTTTTCTTTCAAGCAGATAAATTTAGTTTGTCCCTACAGAAGATGGATGAAGATGGTAAACCTCAGGAAGTACAAGCATTGACTTCCTTGCTCAAGAACAATTCTACAGAGTACAGTTTCAAGGCGTTCATCGATCAGTTCTATCACCATGTGGTAATCATGTTGAGCGACAGGCCCGAGCCTTGAATAAATGACGAAGTTCAGATAATCCTGCATCTCTTAGACAACACAAAGACCGGGGATTGGTACCTGTACCAAAATCATACCGAGATCAGAGTATACGGTTGCGAGTTGGCGCCGTATAAGCTACCCAAATATTTGCTTGTTAGAATCTCTTCTTTAGAATACATAAGGCAGATTATGAATTCAGATGATATCCACTTTGTATCATTGAAGAAAAAGCAGCAGCTTCGAATCAAGGGGCAGATTGGCTCCTTCATTTGCAATATTCGGGGTGCCAGGGAAGAAGTAGACATGATGTTGAAAGAAATGAAGTTCTTCATGAGCTTCCCATGGCACTATGATCCTAATGGGATCATATCAGAGATGAGGGTGAAGAACAAGAACATCCTGTATGTTCATATGTCCAAGCCCAAAGTTGAGAAATTCATCAATCAGACAGTGTGGGTGCCCAACACCTTGGTCGAAGTGGAACAACAGGTTCCATCGACCACTGTGCCACCAACGACCACGCCACAGGTCCCTAAGGAAAAAAGGCCTCGACAAGATTTATCTCCGCTTGTCACGGAGGTATCGTTCGAAGAGTTCCAGTTGCACACTAAGAGGCCCAAGATAATTTCAGTTCCTGGTCCGACTGGAGAACAAGAAGCCCCACCTACCACAGTGACTAAGTCTGTTATTCCACCCTTCGGTTCGAGCCTTCATAAGGAAATCACCCTAGCATTTCTGAAGAAATCCACAGACTCCCCATTGGACACTCAGCCAAGCAAGACTTGGCCCAAGTTGAGCATTTTTTAGAAGTACGAGCTGATCAAGAAAAGGAACCAGACCCTTACCAGTAGTACTTACACTCAGTTTCGAAAGCAAACGTCGACTGTGCATCATAGGTTGTTGTTTGCATTTGATATAAAAAAGGGCAGAATGCACATGGCCTTCCTCCAGGCACAGGTACCAGACCCCAAGGTGATCACGGACTACAAGAGGTTCACCTTCTAATTCCAAACGAAGGATGTGCACCCAACAGATCAGATGGATCTGCATAAATAGACAGGGAAAATGGTGTTCCATATGTTGGTGCATGCTTCCGCTTCTGCAACAAAATTGCAGGTGTCACTGAACAATGCTCAGACACAACTCAAGCTGGAGAAGATATCATCCTTTGCAAAGGACAATAGAATCAAAACTCTGTAGGAGCTGGTCCTCAAGATTGGCTATGACCCTTCGAACACCAAAGCAGCGAAGGAGATGATAAAGAAGAAGAATGTTGGCATTGCCTCCTTGAGGAAACAACTGAAGCTCCCGCCCACAGAGGACTCGCAGGCGAAGGAGATAGCAAAAAAATAAGGCGAGAAGGACAAAATGCTCAAGCTGCTCATGGAGAAGAATGCCCAGCTCAAAGAAATGGAAGCTGAGATGGAGAGATTATTGAAAGAGAAGGAGCAGCTGAAGCCAATGGAATTCATTCCATTGAGTGCCATTCCAATTTTAGGAGCAAGCACGGCATTAGTGACAGCAGTCCCATCCGCAACTCCATTGACATCCCAAGAGAAGACAACTGACCTGGTTAGATCCATGGAGAAGATGAACCTGCAGGAGGCAGAGATCAGCAGGCTTAAAAAGGAAGTTGAGAACATTCAGGAACTCAAAACTTCTTTCCAGACCAGCCTCTCCAAGGAAAAGCAGGTAACAAAGCAGCTCAAGCAGGAGCTACAGTAGCTCCAAAAGAAAACAGTGGAAGGGAAGACTTTGGACGAGGTTAAAGAGAATGTATGGACAGACATCACTAAGTCCATAAATGAGATATGGCCCATGATCCAAATCATGTTTGAGAAGAATGAGTTGGTCCAGAGGAGAAAACAGGCCATTGAGAAGATCAGAGTAGAATTGGGAGACATGCCAGCACAGGCAAATGAGATCATCAAGTTCCTCAATTCTAAGACCAGGGAAGAGATGGAAGAGCTAAATATTGAAGACAAAACAGAGACCAAGAGAGGACTAATGCTTCAGCTAGAAGAAAAGGTTCAGGTCATGGATCAGGGGGTACAAAAGTTCTTTAATAAAATTGAATCTCTCCAGAAGAAGGGTCTTCCTGGTCTGAAAGTGATCAATGATAAATTAATGACACTCCCAGACTACAAGAAGAGATTAGTTGAAGTGGCTAAGGACAGTGCAAAGTTTGTTGGCATACAAGGGAGAATCACCGTTAAAGAATTCATGGATGCCCTTCAGTTGGACATCAGTATCCAACATGAGATTCGATACATATTCCTCACCAAGCCTACATTCGCCAAGTATACAGAAATGGATGAAGTTTATCGAAGAATGCTCAAGGTCAACGTGCCCAGTCATCTCAGATGGGAAGAGCTCTGTGATATGATCGATTAGCAGACGAACTGTCCAGGTCTAGTCACCTGTCTAGTCAGATGAGGTCGTGCAAAGGCTTCATCAACGGCCTACCCAGAAATCAACGTGCAGTTACTCCAATTCATCAAGTAGTTCCTAGATTTAGGAAATTTGTTAAATTAGTTAGGCTAAAAATAGATTTAGCACGTCCTGGTCATTTATGACAGGAACATTTGTAATTTGCGTTATAAATACTTCACCTTTCGACGTATTGGGGGTTGTTGATCTTCACACCCTGACGCTATTCAGACTGTAATATTTTGAAGAGATCTTCCATTAATAAAAAGGAGGCACTTTTACAGGATTCTTGCGTGTATTCACTGGTGATGTTTTTTCTCTAAGTTGAATGTTATTCTTGCTTTGTTATCATACTATTTTTCTGAATCTAATCTTTAAGAGTAACGAACTTTGTAGGATTTATCTCGTATACCCTGTTTCTAACTCGAAAGATTTTAGTGTTTTTCTTCTGGTGTTTTCAATAAAGGAATTCTTAACTGCTTCTTTGTTGAAAGTATCTTTCTCATCTTTTCTGCTAATCATCATTTAAGCTAATAAAAGATTCATTGATTATATTATCTCTCCCTATGAGAGTTTTTCCTTTGCGTTTCTGGTTTGTATTTCATTTTTATTAAACAGAGACCCCATAGCCCAATGGATGTGTAGACTGTCTCAACCAATTCAAAAAATACTTTGACAATGAAACGTACCTATTTCTTTACCTAGCCTAATATCTAAAATTGAAAGCATATCTAAATCATATAAGAGAGATCCCTCTCTGAAGTTGGAAGGGCTAGATCCCAGCTTCAAAAGTGGTTGGATAAAGTTACCTTTGTAGATTTCTTCTGTTTTCAACCTCTAGGAAATTTACCAAGTGCTAACAACTTACACATGTCCTCAATCACAAATAATTAACTTTGTAGATTAAATTCATTAAGATTATTCACCCACACACTTGTCACACTCTCCCCAAGTTGCACAAGTAATTATCATTTTTATTTTATTTCAAAATCCAAATTCCCTCACATTCCCCAATGTGTTCCTATTTTCGCTCTTAGTTGTCCGTTTGTTCCCCAAATTCGCATTTAATGAGTGTTTCCTAACTAGATCTTAGTTGGAGTTTGATTAGTAGTCTTATTATAGTTAGACTTAGTGAATTTTGACTCTAGATACTATTCTATGTGTACATCTATTCTCTCATTTTATTATTTCTTATATTTTTAAAAATCCATTTATTAATTTCATGCACACATGTGCATTTTATCCAACCTTTAAATTGTATTCCCCTTTCTCCTAGAGTTTGATTATATTCTCAAATCTTTTAACTTATGTCATAATTCATTTAGTCCTTTATTTAAATTTAGACTTAGGCTTAGTCTTAGACTTAGGCTTAGAATTTTGTTAGGATTTATAATTAATAATTTCTTGTTTAATAAATTATTTTATTCGGACAAGATCCAATCATTTCAATGTTTTCTAGGCCACCTAGATTTATTGACTCAATTTTTAATTACGTGGCATTCCCTTCAAGACACACCTTTGTGATCCAAGGGTTCCACTCACCTTAGACTGGTTTTGAAAGTTTGTTTGGCCCTTGGATTCAACACTCCACTCAGTCGACCTTGTGTAACATACCCAACCACCCACAGGTCAGGCTACACTACCTAAAATGGGATTATACACACCCAACCACTAGCAAGCGGGGAACGCTGCAGTCCCAAGACTGAGTTCTCTAATCTTATCTTGAAATCAAAGGACTTCTCATTAATAAAAGATTCATGAAAACCACACGCATAAGACAATATCCCTGCTACAACATAAAGTAGTAAACAACGTACCATGCACAACCAATAACCAACAGAAAGGAGAATTAAAAATACATATCTCAGAGATAATTAAATACACAACAGAAATAAACATTATACATAAAACACAGAGAGAACTTAACTTTACAAGTAAACGTTCACCAATTGGTTGCAGACCAAGGATGTTCCTCCCAATCATAGACATTGTTGTTCTTTTAATCTAAAAAATAGGTCACCCTCAAGCTAGGGCTATGAATGCACAAGGATGGGTCCTAGGCCAAGTCTAAACACATAGCAGTTGGATAACTAGCTCTCAGGTTTCCCAACCACACACCAAATCCGAATTTCCATCTCTCTTTCCCCCTCAACCTCCACAACCCAAAGAAATGAACACCTTTCTCTACCATGCAGTCCCTCAGGTTGTCCCACTTCTCTCCAATGCTCAAGTGCTACTAGACAGGAAATATCCCTACCAAAATCTCCAAGGATTCTCTGTTGTGGACAATTCTATTCGAACTTCCATCAATATCATAAGTAACAGGCCTTTCAGCACTCAATCTATCATAGGTATTTCATCACTCACAAAAATCCAAAGTACACCATCTCTCCTCTACCCATCATGGACAACCCAAGAAAATGGACCCCCTTCTCTACCACATAGTCCCTCAGGATGTCCATCTCCTTCCAAGGCTCCAGTGCTTCTGGTCAAGAATATTCATGCTAGAACTCTCAGGATTCACAATTGTGAGCAAACTTAACCAAGAGCCACCCAAACAACCAGTTGTATCCATGCTTAGACCAAGAGCACATGAAATATCCAGAATGAGTGAAGGAAAAGGAAGAAGATGAATAAGACCCAAAACATCCCCCAAGGGATGTTTAAATTACATGAAGATAAGAGTGACATGGCCTCCCTCCCAGGAATCTCATGTAACCCCTTTTCTCCATAAAATAAATTATGAGTAAAATAAAATAATAATAACAAGACTTATCCCCTCAATCCCCCTCTCTTGTGGAATCATAACACCCTATCTCTTTTGTCCTTTTGTTTCTTGCATCCAACGATGTATTTTATTAATGTGTATGAAGTATTACATTTCCTGGGCACTATAGCCCCTTTTCAACTTTATTGGATCACTAGCCTAAGTCACAATTACATAACACATTCTAGTTCATAAGGGTTAAAACCAGGATGTTACATCCCCCTCCCCTTTTTGGGTCACTTTCCTCAGTGCACAACACCATTCCAATGTTATTAACATTACAAATCTAGGCTCGTTGGCTTTAATCCACACATGCATTCTAGCCAACTCTTATATGCATAGGCATTCCAACCCAAAACATGTATAATGATATTCATAATTTATATTTCTGGTAGTAGTTCCAACCAACAAGCTCTCCTTCCCTCTCCTCCCTGCATAACCCAAAGAAATGAACCCCTTTCTCTTCCATGCAGTCCCTCAGGTTGTTCCACTTCTCTCCAAGTCTCCAGTGCACTCGGCCAGGAAGTTTCAAAGTTGCAGCTTCCAGAACTCCAGTTGCAACAAGTCCATTGGACTTTCTTCATTCCATGCCTTTATCATTCAACTGCTCCAACATCACCTTCTTATTTTCCCTCATAGTTTGGTACTTTTCTAGATCCTCAACATTCATCGTTTTCCTACAACAGTTCAAATCAGCGAGCATGTCGATTCATAATTTGTGCATAAATTTTTTATTTTTGTTCATAATCTAAGAGTAAATTTTCATAATTCAGTATAATACTTATCTATGTGGTTCATGGATCTACATCCATATGGTTTTCTCGTTAACTTGGCTCATTGTTTTCATTTACATACCCATTGTGTGCATGATCCCAATCAATATTTTACAAGAAATATCAAAGTCTCCTCTTTCATGAGTTCAAAATATTCACATCATTTCAGCTGTTAGCATAATCATTTCTACTTTATATACTATATACATGAATTCACCAAAATGCATTCAATAATTCCCGGAATACCACTTGTAACATTTTTAATAGTTCCAGAAACTGGTCTTGGAATTGTAACAAAAAACAATCCAATCCCCTTCGGCTAGTATTCATATTAAATATAATGCATTTATCCATCATTACGTATTTCCAACACCACTGGATTTTCATAATGCAATAATTAATTACTAAATAAAATAACAATCAATGTGTCAATACCCATGGCCACATATACACAATGCATCCATGCATTGGCTACATAATACCCAATAACTATTCCATGCATTCCACCATGATGAGTTGGAAGGTCTGGCCAACGCCTCAACACATCATCCACACACTTCCTACTGATTACCTGACTATTTGGATACCTTCCTTTTCAACCCAAACACAACACCAAGAATATAATTCTTAAGTGCTCTTCAGCGTCGACAAAGAGGTTGCATTCGAAACATTAGATATACAGTAGATACCATTGAGCACTCACATAGCACTATAGTCCTTCCATATCCAACCATATTATGGCCTCACACATGACTAGCTCTATGGATAGTCATTGTTATAGAAGGATTATGACTCCTGAGTTAACCCGGTTATGATCCCATAACCAAACATAACATAATATGCAACCAACATTTTATCTAAATGCATTCTAGCATCAACACCATTTTATCTAAATCCATTCTAGCATCAACAACATTTACATACTCTAGGCCTTTGGCCATTACATATCAATTTAAATATTGAAAATTAACTTAGGGAATTATTACCTCAATCCCCTTCAACATGCATGCATCAACAAAAACTAAATGCATACATGTATGGTTGTTATCAACCTACTTGTTGCTATCTGACCAACTGATATTTCTAGAAGCTCACATACTTCCTCCTTCATCATTTTGATCACCATTCCTTCCACCCTCATGGGTCTTCACCTAGATGGAAATCATAATCAATAGTAGCATCCATATCTTTAACCCTTTTATATCATTTTTCCTGAATACATAATCCATCATTAGTCATACTCAATCATTATTTCATAATAATAGAATATTCTAAGTTCACAAACATGTTATGTGCATATCCAAGCATGTACATATGCAATATTACACATCCATATGCACCAAGCATTCATTGTCAACATGCCTACTAATGCATATGCATTTTAACTTCATTGTATGCCTCGTGCACTATAGTGGATTTATGTTTTAATTCACTTATTTATTTATCTATTTATGTTGTAGTTGGTTTTCCTTGAACTCCTTCAAATCCTTGTTTCCTTGTGTGCTCCCATTTTTCTCATATGCATTATGGTTCCCTGTTCTGAACACTTTCCATCCAAGTTCCACTTGGCCATTCCGTAATCCAACCAATGTGTTCTATTTTCAGCAGCCTCTCCTAGGCAGTCATATCCAACTTTACCTTTATGAAACATTCCAACACTCTGGAATGAAGTAGCTCAAACATTCCATCACTCTACTACAACATTCTTGAATCAAATACTATTACTTCTAGTTCTCCATTATATTACTTTATTAAAATTTCCATGTGAAACCATACCTTTCACACTTAATATCATTCCCCAATGGAATTCCATTTTCATTTAGTGATACTTTTCAAGTGACAGAGAATTCAATTTATCTGCATTGGCATCATGTTTCCACTGTGAACTCTCATATCAGAAGTGGATTTATTTCACACTTAGGCTTTGCAAATGTATACACCTCTCTTCCTTCAAGGCTAGGCAATCATACTTTTATTTTCTATGCCCTTTGTTATCACCCCATAAATTATGGGAATCAACTTATGACTTGGATATTATGGACATTATCTGTATCTAGTGTTCTTATTGGAAATGGATTTTTCACTTTGAAAAAGAAAAAGAAAAGAGGGCATAAAAGAATTGAAACAAAATCCCCATGCAATAATAGTAACTTGGTCATACCTTTCAAGCATGACCAAGTTCTTTTAAATTTTCAATGTTGATAGGTTAGTGAATGCATCTGACCAGACTGTCTAATCCTGGTCAGATAGCCCCTAGGATAGAATTAGCGAATACATCTGATCAGACCATCTAATCCTGGTCAGATAGCCCCTAGGATAGTATTAGTGAATAAATCTGACCAGACTGTCTAATCCTGGTCAGATATCCCTTAGGAAGAATAATATCTTAACCCAACAGTTTAATCTAGGGTGTTTGTCTTGTGAAAGTAGGTTAGAATGTAGGTTAACTATTTGGCCTCCCTTTCCCTAATAAAACCAAATGGAAAAAGATGTTACCACATGTCTCCATTGCCTAAGTATAGTTGGAATTATGTCCCCTTGGTGGTGTGTATGAGAAAAACCGAAGAAAAATCCATAAAACGCACCTATCCTAAGTTTTTCCCCAATACATGTTACCCCGCTCCTGCTTTATGCATCGCACATCTATCAGCGATCCAAATCACAACGCTCATATCTACAGTGCATAGAGGATTCCAGACCCCCCCACCC
>ML780597.1:330206-348027 GCA_009831015.1 Picea engelmannii
ATCGGGGTCCAAAAGGTACCAAATTCGGGTGACACATGTCCACACATGGCACCCCTTCCACATGCCATAAGCCACATCATCAACCACACAAACAATACACAATAACAGCTCCATATCCGACGGTTCACATGACCTCTCGGTGTCACACATTATTTTGGTCACCCCAGTGATCAACTGACAACATGTGTTCATGTTCCCTGAAAATATTAAAAGAGACTTTCTCCATGAGAAAAGTGGTTTGTTTTTCCTCTTTCAAAAACCATAAACAGGAATGTCATCGTACCCTACTGTATGCATGGGGTGCAATGATGCCTGATCATGGCACTCTTCCCTAAAATTGGACTGTGACGTCATCGCATGTTGCTTGTGCATAGGGTGTGTCGATGCTTAAAGAAAAAGAAAAGTCTAAATTCACGAATGTTCTAGAAGGAATATTTTAGAAGATGAGGTGGCCTCCGATCAGTTTGGATCTCACTCACTTCTCTGATTTAGTGGGATCATCCTAATATCCTCATCCATCTCTCTTTCACGCTATATAAAGAGGGATCTCTCATGGAAAAGACTAAGGTTGAATAGGCTAATATTTGCATGGAGAGTTCTACTATAGGTTATGATTGAGAGCTTTGCTTTAGTTCTTCAAGTCAGATTGTGGATCTTCTTCATTCAAGGCATTGGAGCTAAGGTGTGTGTGTTGGAAAAAAGATCCATTAAAAGGGGACCTTGCAACATCAAGGCATGGGTCGTATTCTCCACTTTCCATTTAATTTAATAAAGAAATGCATTTCTTCCCTATAAAAGCATCTCAACTTTTATTGTATAACTCCTTGATCTTATACATACAATTCATTGGAATATATATATATATATATATATATCTTTGTTTTCCTTCTTTGTCATTTTGTAATTCATAGATAGACTCACTATTTTTCAAACTTAAGGAAGGAGCTACAAGGACGACACTAGCGAGGATCAAGCGTCATTTAAAAGGTAAGTCACGTGTACCTCTCTAAACTAGTTTAAATGACAATGAAGTTTAAGGTGAAGTATGTATTATGTCTTATTTTTCTCTAGTTTCCTATGGAAGTTAGGGAGATATTTTTGTTTCCGCACTTACCGATTAGTCCGATAACACTCGGCCTTACTAATCTGAAAATGTAAAGGCTTGAATCTTTTTAAAATTTCAAGTGAAATGGTATGTGCTTGGGTAATAGGATGAAGTTACAAACACATAAATATTAATGAGATTTTTTACTTAATCATGAGAAGCATCAACAGTCATAAACAACCATCATAATACACACATTAACACAGGAAAATGATAAAGGAGTTCACCCCTCTCTTGGGATAATATCCTGGTTGAGCTTCGAATGGATCTTTTTCATTAATTCTCAAAGTGTCAAAATCATTTCTTTACAATTCTCAGAATGATAAATGGATGGCTTCAATGGCTCCAAAACATCCAAAAACCCTAGCTTGGGCTCTTCTTGCACCTAGTTTGGCCAAAACCTGAGTTGGAATCACTCCTTGGAAGTTTCTCCCAATTCCTTGTTGTCTCTTCTCGCCAAAATGCACCTAGACTACTTGAACCTAGCTTTTGGGCATTTCTCATGCCAAAGACACAACACACGCACCTTCCCACAAAAAGTGGAAAATTTTCGCACCATTAGTGCACTAGCCCCTTTTCCCGACAGAGGTCCTGGGCATATGCCCCCCATGTGTCCGGACCCTAGGTGCTTAGATAGGAACCATTGCGTGGTTGGCTAGGGGGTTGACAAGTTTTTTGGTGCATAGGTGAAGGACTGTTGGATATGGTTCCAAGTGTCGAGCTGCACCATTTGAAAACTTGTGTGCAAATACGTTTGATGTAGGGTCATATGGTGGAACAATATACAATCAAGGGCTGGGGCTAAGCCACGGCTTGGACCCCACGCGAACTCCAACACATAACAACCTTAAATTAAAACCACACCATATCATGTTAAAAACTACCATGTGGGTCGGTTGGTAGCCCAGCCCTGCCAAGTAGTCCACATCCCCCAGAGGTTGCGGGTTCCAACCCCTGCAAGCACATTCCAAATTTTTACACTATGAAGGGGGTGCCATGTGGTAGACCATGTCTGGACCACGTGGCACCATTCTACTAGTCCACTATCTGCCACATAACCACTACCATATTAGCAACTGACATGTGTCATCAAGTGATAAGTCCACCTCAACTGCCACATCAGCCTATACCATGTCACCTTTGCCTCGTGTCCAGTATGATCACCTGCCATGTGTCCAGTATGGTCATGCCACATCATCGTTACGGTCACCTTCCATGTCAGCGTATCTTCACAATCAGTAGTCCACGTCATCATTGTACGGACTGTACAGTTAGAAAAATTTCTCTTGTTTGGAAAATCACACAGAACGTGATATCTCACTCATACAATATTTTTTTGAACCCATTCAAGTTGCATTGGGATCTAGAGGATGAGGCCTACACATGTGTCCATTTTGAAGCAATTCCGAGAACTTTTATTTTTGAGCATATTTTGATCCCCTAGATCACTCCTCCCCATTGGGAAGCTTTTGGACCTCCAAAAGACTACTTTCAGTCTATCTGAAGATGAGGGTAAAGTTCCCTCACATTTCCAACCTCAATCCACTTTTCCTTTCTTGGATTTGTACCTTTAAGACCAACTCGAAGGTATTCCACATTCCCTCGTTTTGAAGTTCTCATACTCTTGTCAAGGATTGTGTCTTCATGCAGTTCTGAAATATATTCTGGCGAGAAATCATCTATAGAAGGAATATGAACATGCTTTCCTCAATCATCAATCAAAGGAGGCTCATACAATCTCAAATTCTCAACATTGAAAACTGCATACATATGCATATAAGGAGGAAAATCCAAACGGAAGGCATTGTTACCAATATTTTCAAGAATCTTGAAAGGTACATATCTAATTGGTTTTAGTTTTTTACCTTCTCCTTTAAACCTCTCTTTGTTAATGCAAAAACAAACTTCATCTCCAACATGGAAACTATGATCAACATGATGCTTTTCATGTCTTGTTGTGTACTTGGTTTGGCTCTTTTCCAATTGTTCTTGTACGATTTGATGCACCAATTGAATTTTTTCAATGAACTTATTTACCCTATCAATGTCATATTGACCATCAATAGCAATGTCTTACCCAAAGATAAAATCTAAAGGATATTTGGGCAAATAACCAAAACATGCTTCAAATGGAGATGTTTGAATTGAAGAGTTCTTAGCCCAGTTGTAAGCATGTTGAATGTAGTGTAGGTGCTCATCCCAAAGCTTAGGATGCTTGCTGCAATAACCACGAATAAGATTCACTATATTTCTATTAGCCACTTCTATTTGACCATCGGTTTGTGGATGAAAATTTGTGCTCTTTTTCAGCTTGGTGTGCATGAGTGCCCATAAACTTTACCAAAAATTCCCAATAAATCAAGAATATCGGTCAAAAATAATCGATTTAGCCAACCCAAAATGTACCCAAACATGTTGAAAGAACATATGTGTTACACATCAATATTACTCAATTTAATAAGTGTCTCATGTTCCTCTCAACTGTTGTAAGTGTCACATGTTCCTTACAGTTGTCGCAAGTGTCACATGTTGTTCACAAGTGTCGCAAACATCAAACAAAGCATACTGCCATGATGACGACACCAAGGAGGCACTTAGAATACCTCAGACACTTGATTTGGAGGAAGGAGAATGATCAACTAAAGTCAAGAGTATCTTTCCACCTAAAAGGATCTCTAAAACTAGGGTTTTGAGAGAGAGCGCTCCCTTATGACACCCTTAGGAGTGTTGGCGCTCCCCTATAAGGTCCTAGGGAGCGTTATAACACCCTGATGCTCCTTTTGAGGGAGCGTTGTCTAATTTGGGAAGTGGTTGGCTCGTTGTGGAGAATAAGGGGAGGATATTTCAAGTTTGGAGAGCAGTTGCATTCGAATTCTTGGTTCAATCAGAAGATCCTTGGTCTGAGGAGGGAATTCCTCAACCTACCCTAAAGATACCTCAAGAGGTTAAGCCTCTCTTAACCTATATAAGCAGGCTCAATGATGGTGGAAAAGGGGGAAGAATTGCTAGCATGAAACCTATGATCTCATAGGAAACACACAGTGAATTGGAGAAGAGTAATCATTGAAGTTGTTGTCGTCTGGATCGTGCATCTTTCGAGCAAGGGTTAAGAAAAAGGGGACTTGACGAAGCTGTCGCATTTGCATATACGATTGTAAGTAATTGTTGTCACTGTTCTCATTAATATGACACGCTTGGCCTGTTTATTTCTAGTTTGTGTCTGATCTTACATAAACTTATCTCTGGTAGATAGATCTATTTTCAAGCTAATATCAATAGAGTAGGAAGTGGTCGTACTTTGTTTGTCTACAGGGCTCATTGAGGAGAAAAAGATTGGAGCTCAACTCAGAGCGTGCAGGGAAAAATGTCGATAAAAAGGTACTTTTGTTCTCCTTCCTCCTCATGCATTAGTTTGTATAGATTTGAAAGGAATTCAGTGTCCACGTTAAGCACTTTCTATCTTAGAGTTAAGAGTCTAGCTCTTTGAGGCAATCTACCTGTCCGCAGGGAGATTTTCCTACAATAGAAACTGGCGACTCCACTGGGGAGTCCTCAAATCAAAACCTTTTTGTTTTGATTTTTCCTCATTGACCTTGTCTTACCCCTTGATTGTTTTCAGACCTGGTTCACCTCTTTTTTATTGATTTCATGAGATGATTGAATCCCTACCCCCATCACACTCAGCTTGATTGACGAGACTAGACTGCAATTTTTGGATTTTTTGACACTTTTAGGAGATTTTTGATTTTTTGAGACCCTTGTGCCTATGTTAACAGAGCGTGAGCGCTCCCTGAGTGCCTTACACAGAGCGCTATAACGCTCCTTGCCCTTTACAACAGAGCGCCAACCCTCTTTTGGCCAAAAAACTTTCCATAATTTCTCTTTTCAGAGTCTAATCTATGTGTTTCACCTGCTGAGCCTCTCTAAGAGTCAATGCTTCTTCCCATTCAACTTTGACATCTTTTTTTCTGAGGAACAAATACCTTGTTGTTTGGATTTTTTAGCTTTCTTCATTATTTTTTGAGTTTTTTTGCTGATTAGGAGTTTGAAACCAATGCATTTTTGTTCTCTCCTTTTTGACTGAGCGAGAAACTATGGTGAAGGACATCAGAAGCCTACGAATATCTTCATTTAGTTTTAGTTTGGGTCATTTTTCTTCAACATCTCTTTTGGTGTGAAGTTCTTGGTTTTTCTTCGTCTTTTCCTTTTCTTTTGCTTCTTGTTTTTCATTGTCACAAGAGGGTGTATTATTTGTACACAACCTGCTTATGCTTGTCTGAGTTTCCTTGAATCCAAAAGGATAATTGGCAGGAGAAGTGTTGTTTTGAACTAATCATTATTCACATACAAACAATAAAGAGACATCTTCATGATTGATTTTGCATATTAGAAGGTATTTTCAAAACAATTTAGCACCACATCGGATTTGATTGAAGAAGATTTGTTTGAGGACATTCTTTATTAGTGATTGTTAGTGAAAATAAAACTCTCTCTCTCCCTTAAATAGATTTTCATCAAAAAGAAATGAATGCTTATCATCTTTGACGCATTTTTTGGAGACTGAGTCATAATTCCATCCGTTTCACTTCCGTGCACCCCTTTTTGGGTAAAGAACAACTATAAAATGAACGCTAATGAAAATTTATCTAGAAAATTTTCTTTTCTAGGATCCTCCACCAACAGTAGACTAAGGCTAGTACTTTGGATTAGGCTGTGAGCATAACTCTCCAAAGTTTCCAAAACAAACATTAGCATCCTGATTTAGGGAGAGTCAAATCCAATTGTTGTATAAGTCTGTCTGGGATCCCCCTCTCACACAGGGGTTACACACGAGGTCACATTTGAGAGAGCTACGAAGATTATCCCTCCATGGTTTGACTGATTGTAGTGGTCAGATCGTATTATGGGGATCGCTTAAAGGTAAATCCGAAATTACTGAGTGGAAGCCTTTCGAGTTGATTTCGGGCTAGATACCCTGCTCATACGTTTGGACTGCACTGTCGACTGTTCCCGCCCAGGGGACGACTGCAAGCTGGTAACCTTAGTGGCCATAATCTTTAGGGTCTTACACAAGGTGACAGTGAAGGGAAGTCTCACTGTACCTGGAGCAGACATTGGTCAAACTCACTCGGGCTCCTTGGAGGGTAAATCCACAATTACTGCGTGGAAGCTTACACCAAGGCATAAGTCCATTAAGTAGGTCACCACTGTAACTATTCCACCATATTCCCGCCCCTTCTTGACTTGATCACACGATGTTGGATTTCATCACCAACTAGTACGGTCATCAAGAGAAGGTCTTGTTTGCTTGGTTGTGATTCTTAGATTCTATTAGCGTATGTTGTTTATTTTCGGTAGTTGGCCATAGATCTTTTTGGCCGACTCTTTTTCACCAACATCGACCCTCCACACCGTTCACGAAGGCTACAGGGACTTCCTCCAGAAAATATGGAAGGGAACACCCCTTTAACCCCTCATTCTATGGAGGAATATCCTCAATAGAGCGAGGCTCAAGACACTACAACTTCCCAAGAAGAAGTTCCCACTCCTTTAGATAATTTTTGAATTGTTTCAGAGTCTCTGGAAGCTTTCTGCATTCTGGAGGGATATGAACGACATGTCCTCCAACTGAATTCAGTTGGTGAATTTTTCATCGTCAATCCTTCTTACATTCTAACTGGGTCTCATTCAAACCCTCTAGCCGACGACCCCTTTTGGACCGCAGACATTGTTCGAATTCCACCACGCATGGTGCGAGATCTTTATGGAGCAGGAATAGGTGTCAACGTGCCTATTTCCTACATAGTACCCCTAAACCATTTTACCGGTACCACCGTTTTTTCGGCCACACCATTCGTTGGTCCAAACACATCATCCGTTGGCCCAAGGTCTACTTTTCCTCTCCAGACAGCCCATTCCACAATGGTCCCTCACATTCCGAATATCCCTATCGGTAATGTGGTGGTTAGCCAAGTTGAAATTGGCACACCACTAACACCAAGACCTACATCATCACTCCCTTTTGGGTATAGAGCACTGAATTTTACCACTGCCACTACTACCCAAGTTATGTCGGGAAGTTCAATACCTATCCAACAACCGGGAGGGACCGGTCTTGGTGGTCTTAATCCATTCAGCGGTACCGGTTAGTCATATACATCTGGTTCTCAAATTCCGGGAACTCTACCTCAAGCTCAAGGGCATCCTCCCACTGGAGGAAAACTTCCATTTGGATGGCACCCTCATGCTGGGGGGAAACCTCAATCGAGAGCCTACCATCAACCATATGGACAAAATGTGTCTTCCATACCTAGTCCGTGGAATATCCCTTTTCTAGGAAATCCACAGTTCTCGGCAAGACACAATTCTCAAGTTCCGCAATAACCTCCTTATGGACAAATGCCAAATCTAGCTTATAACACTCAAAACCCATATGGTTATCCTCTGCTCGCACATGCTTCTCAAAACACCTCAAATCCTGTGTACCCTGGTCAACACCAACCTTATACAAGAGGGCCCACTAGTTAAAATTATCCGCATAACCTAGTGTATGTCCCTACTAGTGTCCCTATGCCACACCAGTATTACCCACAAGTTAACCGACAACTACCTTTTCTAGCAACCCTAGATGTTCCAGACTTTTCTTGGTTAACGAATGATCCCATTTTTCATTCTCCAGTTTGGACATCCATTCCAGCTAAACTTCCTTCTGATATCCCAAAATTTGACGGAAAGTCTAGAGAAGACCCAAACAATCACATGATGACTTTCCATTTGTGGTGTTCATCCAACTCCCTCATGGACGATTCTATACATTTTCATCTTTTTCAACGAATGCTTACGGGTTCCGCAACAAAATGGTATATTGAACTACCACGTGCCTCTTTTCATGATTTCAACTGCCTCACCATGTCCTTCCTCACACACTTCCAACTACCCATTCGATATGAGATGGGTACTGAACTTTTGACCTCCCTTCATCAGACAACCTCCGTACATATCTCCGATCATATTCATGAATGGAGATGACGACGAAGGCTAATCAAAGTGGTCATTCCTGACCAATTATTAGCGGAATGGTTCACTAAATCATTGTTATCCCAGATCGTTCATGATGTTGCCATGGGTGGTGTAGTCACCGAGGAAGAAGCTATTGCCCGAGCTCAGTACTTAAACTTAGTTTATTCACAGTTTGGTACTATGTACGAGTTGATACCAAATGCTACCCATGCCACTAATGATCCATCCAAACCATCGTCTACCTCACACGTGGATGGAGTTATTGGCTCTGTCAAGACCCAATCCACTTCCCAGTCGACTGGAACAATCCAGCGGTCCACTCCGATGCCTACTCCCAGTTCGACTTCACCCTCTTCTACCCACCCTCAAACTCAGGTCTCTGAGGTGAATGTGGTCCAATCAACCCCTTCACAACAACCTGGGGGAAAGAATAAAGAAATAAATAAATCAAATAAAAACAACAATAATGAACAACCAAAGAATCAACCTCAAACCCCTACTGCCAGAAAACAACCACAACAAAAAATGAAATTCCCATGTCTCATTTGTGGTGATCATCACTACACCTGAGACTGTCCACATCACGATGAAGTGGCCAAGATCTTTAAGGGAAATTCACAACCCGCTGTGCTTACCCAGCCTTTTCCATAGCAGCAATCTTTGGTTGCTCAAACCCCCACTCTAGGGGGCAGTTCCAACCAATCCCATGATGAGGCCTCGACAAGTGCCCACATTTACATGTTTCACAGGGTTAATTTGACCACTAACACTGTGACATATGACACACCAGTTAAACCTAATAAACCAAAGACTACTAACGGTTCTTCTTCGAGCCCGTTACCATCTTCCGTTAGTCCTCCATCTGCTAGCCCTCCATCTGGGCCACTTCAGATTGAGAAACCTTCATTTGACTCCATTTTATTCCCTCCTAAGAGCACTATCTGGAAATCCACCTTTAATCCTAGTTCGCGGGCTTCCCAAAACTACAACATCGTTGAAGATTTGGCTCAAGCACCATGTGCTATGTCTTCTCTGGAAGTTCTGCAACATTGTCCTAGGCAACGTAGAACGCTCTTAGCTGCCATCGGTGCTTTCGATCCTGAGTCATAAAATAACCTCATGTTTAATATGGATGATCATCAACCCCGACTCTCTCACCAACTAGCCTTTCAGATCGATGTTGTTGTTCACAATCAACAAATCCATCGAACTATCTTGGATGAGGGAGCCTCTACTTGTGTCATGTCTCTGGCTTGTTGGAAAGGCTTAAAATTACCTGCCCTTAATGAATCCCCTACGATGTTACGTGCTTTCGATGGACGAGTTTTTCATCAACATGGACTTTTACAATCCTTAGTCGTTCATTTGGGCGGAAAAATTGTTACCGTTGATGTCGAGGTGGTCGATGCCCCCCTCGATTACAACCTACTACTTGGAAGAAGTTGGTTCTATGCTATGACTATCGTTTCCTCATCGGTGTTTCGATGTGTACAATTCCCCCATCAAGACAAAATTATCACTATCGACCAGCTTGATTTTTGTACACCCGACGCTCGCGTCCCTGTCACCAACAACATTCCCTTTTTGGGAGACCACCCAGTTATGTATGAAAGCGTTGTTGTTGGCTTATTGAAATATTCTAGCCTCATGGGTACCTTCCCTACACCACTTCCACCCACCACACATCATATTGCCACCATCAATATGATCTCAACTATGCCTTATCAATCCTTGGAATCATCTGATCCTTGGGTTGTACCTAGTCCTATGGAATTCGATGTGCTCGGTGACACTATGCCACTTAGCCCAACCGAGGCCGCATACATAGCTATTCAATCTGCCTCTCCCTCTCCAGACAACCCACATTCATTGGCACCTGATGCCTACTCGATGCCTTCATGGTTGGATTCCCTATCGTCTGCAATTGATTACATTTCCCAAATTTTCCCTTCTGACGAATCTATTATGGAAATGCTTAGTATTGATGATCTACCTTGGGATTATAACCATCATTGATCCTCTTTTCTTCTGCCTTTGGAAGGAATCCACCAAGACATAAACTCTATCTTCCCTCCCAATTTTACCGATGCTCTGCAATCTCCTATCCTCACACAAGATACTCTTTCTGAGGGGAATATGGGTAACATCTCTGCTACGATCATTATTGATATTTCGATCAAAGAAGGTGTCATGGAAAACATTAACCTTGGTGCTAATTGCACACCCAAAGAAGTGGTCTCTTACACCGCTTTGTTTAAAGAATTTTGCGATGTCTTCACTTGGAGCTATGAGGAAATGTCAGGGATCGACCCTTCAATCATCGTGCATGAAATCAAGACTTACCCTGGTGCGAAATCTGTTTGACAAAAACTTCGCCCGGTTCATCCCAAGAAAATCGCAGCTATAAAGGCAGAAGTTGAGTAACTTCTAAAATCTGGCTTTATCTATCCTGTCCCTTTGACAGAATGGGTCTCCAACCTTGTTCCAGTTGCCAAAAAACAAGCAACCATCCATGTTTGTGTTGACTATTGGGATCTCAACAAAGGTTGTCCAAAAGACAACTACCCTACGCCCTTCATCAACCAAATCATTGATAATTGCGCTGGGAGCGTAATCTTCTCTTTCATGGATGGATTCTTTGGGTATAACCATATTGAAATCTTACCTGCTGATCAACATAAGATAGCCTTTATCTACCCATGGGGAACTTTCGCCTATCGAAAGCTACCTTTTGGTCTCAAAAATGCTGGTGCTACTTTCCAGCGGGCCATGTCATACGCTTTCCACGATATCAATCATATCGCAAAACCTTACCTCGATGACTTACCTGCCCACTCATCCAATTGATCTGATCATGTTGATCACTTACGGGCTATTTGTCTTCGATGTCGGTTCTACTGTAGCCGCTTGAACCCACACAAGTGCATTTTTTCTATCGAATCTGGTCGACTCCTCGATTTTATTGTCTCTGAAGATGGGATTAGGGTGGATCCCTTAAAGATCAAGGCTATTCTGGCCTTACCCCCGCCCACCAATTTAACCCAACTCCAAATTTTGCAAGG
Organism: Picea engelmannii; assembly: GCA_009831015.1. NCBI lineage: Eukaryota > Viridiplantae > Streptophyta > Pinopsida > Pinales > Pinaceae > Picea > Picea engelmannii. Next base: position 341,394 of record ML780597.1, read on the forward strand.
CAAAGAAAACTTCCTTCTCCGTTTCATTTGTAACTACGCTGAGATAACTAAAGGATTCATGTGGTTACTGCAGAAAAAAACCCCTTTCATATAGGATGACATCACTCAATGGTCATTTGATGCTCTCAAGCATGCTCTGATCCATGCACCTTTGTTACACCCTCTAGAGTATACAAAGGACTACATCCTTTACTTAGCCACCTCCACTTCCACTATTGCAATGGTGTTAGTTCAGGAGGACCCCAACGATGAAGAACATGTTATTTATTACCTGAGAAAGAGTCTATCTAGACCCGAACTTTGATATTCACATGTAGAGAAACTGGCTCTGGAAGCTGTCATCGATGTCCAAATATTCTTCCATTACATCTTATTACACACCACCATGGTGATTGCAGACTCCAACCCCATGTACCACGTCTTGACATGTCAAGTACTTGGGGGAAAATATTCTAAATGGATCATCATCCTTCAGGAACTCGATTTTGAATTTACAAAGTCCAAAGCCAAAAAGTCCCTGGTGTTTGCGGATCTTATCTGTGCTCTCCCTCATGCTGATGAAGACATAGAACCTAGATATTCTCTCCCTGATGAAACTCTTTTCCTCATCAGCACCTCTGATCCTTGGTACAAAGACATCCTCCTTTACCTCCAAACCCAACGTTTTCAGCCCAACATTTCCCATGAAGAGCGTCACCGTATTCGCCACCATTCTCATCGTTATCTTATCGTCGGAGACACCTTGTATCGCCATGGTATTGAAAATATCCTTCGACGATGTCTGATTCTTGAGGAGGCTAAACGTTTTCTAAACAACTGTCACCTTGGCACCTATGGCGGTCACCTTTCTGGGATGGCCACAGCCCAAAAAATCCTACGTGCCAGCTACTTTTGGCCCTCGATTTTCAAAGATTGTATTGAGGCAGTCAAAAAATGCCCACCCTGCCAAGTCTTTAACAAGAAGGCATGCACCCACCCTACTATGTTGCACCCCATTATTTCCATCGGCCCCTTCGCCAAGTGGGGCATCGATTTCATGCAATGTAAGCCTACCTCAGCCGAGGGGCATGGTTATATAATCGTCATCATCGACTACTTTACAAAATGGGTTGAGGCTATTCCTACCTTTCTGAATGATGGTCGTACCACAGCTCTGTTTCTCTTTAATCATATCATAACTCATTTTGGTGTAACATGTGCCATTGTCACTGATCACGGTCCACACTTTAATAACCAGATGATGAGCGAATTTCATGTCAAATTGGGTTTTCGCCATGAAAACTCATCCCCTTACTATCCTCAGGCCAACGGACAAGTTGAGGCCATCAAAAAAGTCCTAAAAACCATGATTCAATGCATGGTAGGGGCAAACAAGACATCGTGGCATCTACAACTTTTTTCCGCTCTCTGGGCTTACTGTACTTCCATGAAAACCGCAACTGGATTTACTCCTTTCCAGTTGGTGTATGGCATCGAAGTCATCTTACCAATCGAGTGTGAGATTCCATCTCTCAAACTTAAAGTAGAACTCCTACCCCATACCTCTGCCGAAGAAGAACACTTCTTATATCTATCCAAACTGGACGAGACACGTCGTGATGTCACTCTCATTAATGAGTCACATCAGAAATGGGTAAAAAGTCAATACGACAAATCCATCCATCCTCGGACTTTTGCAGAAGGAGACCTAGTCCTTGTTTATGACCAGGCCCATGACAAATTGGGGACAGGTAAGTTAGAACCTCTGTGGCATGGCCCTTACATTATGAAATGTGTTCTACACAGAGGTGCCTACGAGCTAGTCGATTATGATGGAATTTCCCTAGGAGAGCCCCAAAACGGTCTTTACCTTAAAAATTACTATGCCTAGATCACCTAGCATGTGTACTTTGTACATTACTGTATTTTAGCTTGGTGTGACTATTTCTTTTGTGTGCTTGAGTCTTTACCATTGCCACTCATACTGTGCCTTGTATTTTCATGCGCAGATGAAATTAGCCTTTACTATAATTTTCGGGTTTGCGGATGGCGCTAGTCGACATACCCAAAACATTGCTTCGGCAGCATGGGTCATTTACCAATTTGATGAGGTGGTGAGTTCAGGAGGTATTTTCTTAGGACCAGTGACTAATAACATGGCAGAATATCATGTTGTCGTCGTACTTTTGACCCAAGCCTCCTCCCTAGGTATCTCTTGTATCATTGTTTACTTAGACTCCCAAATCGTGGTCTATCAACTCAATCGAATCTATGCCATCCGTAATCCTATCCTGCTACGTCTCCACCTATAAGTTCGTCATCTTGAATGAATGTTTGATTACATTGAATATAGACACATTCTAAAAGAACTCAATAGTGTTTTGGATTCGTTAGCCAATTACATCATGGATCGGTATCTTTCCCATATATAATATTTAAGGAAAGAAAAATTGTACATCACATGTAAATTAAAACACATCACATTAAAGGCATCATCATGTACAAATCATTTGGCACTGTAAAAACTCGAAACTATATATATATATATATATATACATAGCATGACTGAAATGTTTTGATTACATCAAAAAAAGTATGTAGAAGAGCAAAATGTTGGGCCTTTACACCCATACAACATCGCCTGACAAGGCATACAAAAATACGATCACCAGAGAGACTCTAATCTCCCTGCACTACATTATGCTGGGAGTAACATATCACTGCATGCACTACACATCTCAGTAGAGAATTGACATTCTCTGGTACTCCCACAGTGTGCCTCTGTAGATGTAAAGGTACTTCTCCCCTTCGTAGAGGAGGAATGCCCATCATGAGGCTTTGGAGGTTTCTTTCAACCTCCCGGAGACCTTACACTGGTACTCTCAGATCCGCTACAACCAGAGCACCCCCACGACGTCCTGGTATCGGTATATTGGCTGGGCACACTGCTCCCTTGTCTGCATGTTGAAAACAATACATCTTTTAAAAACTCTTCTACATACCCAAAAATATATATATACATTAAAAGCTTAAAAAACAAAAATTAGACAAGGTGTTGCTCAGTCTCTTACCTGACATATCCCAATCTTCCCCCACGGGTAAAATCAAATCCATGATCTCGTGGAAATCCACCTTAGCATACAGGAAGTCCTCTATCTAGAGATACTGTCGTCTCAACCAAGCGAAGAAGTCACCGGTGAAACGGAACTCTGACTCTGCTACTAGCCTCGGAGACAGACTAGTCCACCTCTCCATCTGTGGTTCCTCCACTAGTCGCACTACCAGTGCTATCTGAGGCTGCATCTGGGGGATGCGCTCTAAGAAAAATGAGACCAAAAAAGAGTCGTATCCGAACTGTTTCTGCCCCATCCTACATCGTGAAACCTGTTCCTTCACATTTCGAAGGAACCCCACGCTCCAGTTGAACAGTGTTGGTTCCAAACACTGTATGCCATAAGCCACCTGCGATCTTGATGCCAGATGGACGCTAGTGCTTCCCGTCATGCTCGTGATGGCAAACAAAATGGACCGGAGGGGTAACTCTTGGATATCCTTGATAGGGATTCTACCCCCCACCAATCTTGCTCCTAGGACACAATGACGTGCCAGATACATGCCCACTTGCTCAGGAAATTCCCTCTGTCTGGAAAAAGATGTGGTAACCCCTCTTTTCGAGAGGTCAGTCAAGAAATACACGTCTTCCAACTCGATGGTTAGAAGCTGTGTTCCGATTTGGAACCCTTGCTACGCGACATCCCATAAGCCAATTATGTGCTCAAGCAATAAAATCTCCTTCTTCATTTTTTGCAATTTGAAGAATTTCAGTAAGCCACAAGATCTCAATGCGGCCCACGTGTGAGGACTCCGCAAGGCAGCCAAGTCATCCATCTCATGTTCTCATTCTTTCTACTCGATCATGGTCGCCGAAATCACCTACAAAATAAAAAGCAAAGAATTTCATTATTTTCGGCAATTTCTTAAAGCGATTTAAAAACATGAAATCTAATGCCCACATTGTTTAAAAAGACTACGCCCTCTTTTATGATCATCACGCCCTCTCTTTGCCATTCAATATCCATCACATAACAATAAAACGTTTTTAAATGAAAACAATTTCTATTATGACTGCGTGGGCATATGTGAGAATTTCTTATGGGTTCTTTGACAAAAACGACCCATCCGCTTAGGTATTAAGATGTTGGCATCTTTTCTACCATCTTTTAAACACGTTTTTTCACAAAGAATGTCTAGTTCCCATCATTTTTAATGGAGGCCGATTTGATCTTTTTGGGGCGACTTAGGGCTTCATTTTTTAAATTAAATGCTGCTATAAAAATTAATATTAAACCATGTGATTGAAAGAAGGGGAGATGAAGATCTACCTGGTCCAAACGGCAAGAAAAATTGTCAACCGTAGCTCCGGTATCGAGCAAAACAAGATCCACCTCCCAAAGTGAGAATCTCCACTGCTACAAATCCTTATGCAAAATGAAATGGTAAATGGAATTTTCATTGTATTACTATTTATAAATTTCCATTTTTTATAAGATATAGTTATTTGTGGGTTTCTCTAACAATATAATGACTTCACTAAACCTCTGGATTGTAGTTTTGAAATCGCAATTTTCCTGGCAGTTTTGATCGATTATTTACCTTGTCGCACTCATGAGCATAGTCTTAGTTCATTCTCAAGCTCAAAAATATGAGAATGCACTGGGTAGACTTTTATCTCTTTTTTGGACCCGCATGGACACACAAAAAAGGAACCCCCCTAGATTCATCTTTAAAATCTTTTCAGACTCGCTAAATATGAAAAGATTATCGAGTGACCTTGCTTCCTTTCACACTTGTTAAAAGGTTCGAAAGGGCATCCTTCGAGCGATAGTTTATCTCTTTTTAGGTCTCGTTAGACTACTATACAAAAAAGGAACTGAGAGATTTCTCTTTTAAGTGTTTTTCCAAACTCTATAATCCTGAAAAACCTTCGAGTTTTCTGCCTTTGGACTCGCAAAAACAAACATCGACAGGCCCATACGGGACTGAACCCTTACTTCTTCCAGTTCATTAAACAAAAGAAGAGGAACTTACCGAAGGTGAGTTATATCAAGCATGTGTTACCCTCCTCGATCTCATTAAATCAAAAAGAAGTACTCGTCTATCTGGATGGGGGAAAATTTGAAAGAAGCAAGCCAAGCAGTCTCTTGAGAACATTACCAAGTAATTCTTAGAGTCACCCTTGAACACGACACTTTGTCATTTGCACGCATCATAACCCGTTGAACCTCTGCACTGAGCCAATCCTTTGAGTTTCTTTCACTCCTTTGGGTCACCTAATGTAAGTCACAACATCCATTGCATAGTTTTGGTCCATGTCATGTTTTTCTGTTGTGCCTCAATGTTCGAGGGAATTATCCACCACGAGAGTCAGCCATCACAAATATCTTGTCTCAATACCCGTGTCAGTCCATGTTATTTTGATCTACCAATTACATCTCTATGTCTGTTTCGTGTCATTGATGGGGGATACATCAAGGCCCTCCCTCGATGAGTATATTCCTATCGACTTCAACACATTATCCAGGAATCAGGCTTAGAAACCCGTTAGTACATTGGGACCTGCATGCCTCAATGGAAGGCCTCCTCACATTCGACAGGAGGTTTACATCATTGACCTCTGATCGGATGATTCCACAGATGTTCGACTCCATCTCATCCATTCACATTCATTGGAATGTACTAGGGTACCTTGGGAATCATTGACATTAATGGTGATCTCCCTTGCACTTGTTAACGATTTTCACTATTGACCGGTAATCAAGTGGTTTCTACAATGTTCGACATCAGGACATCTATTCGCATGGTTAGATTCATATCACTCTGGGATTGGTAAGAAGACCCTGGGTTGGTTGATCACTTTGATATATGATTTGCGCAGGTTGCGAAGGAGTTTCTCTTGGACGAATGATGTATTGGTCGTGGCTATGTCTTGTCATCTCGTAGATCCACTGTGTATTCTTCGTGGCTACGATTAGTCCATGTGTTATAACCCTAAATTGCACCACACATGCTTACTTGGCATCAGGCCAACTCATATCCCTTCATTTCCAAAACAACTGTTGAACAACTCTTTGGAAATCCTTTTGTGTCAAGGCCCACGTGACCTAACCCATTACTGCACGCGTGTGCACGCTAGCTGGCTCACTATAGCCCGCGTGTACCTAACAAAGCACGAAAAAAGGAAAGTTGTCGACGGAACAAAAAGATATGGGTCATTTAATTGAAACTCCTGGCCATGCATGGTCGAGGGTTCATCCAAAACCCTAGCTCCTTCTATCCTATAAAAGAAGGGGTAGGGGTACCATTTGGAGGAGGAAAAAATATAGCGAAGAAACTCTGCCCATTTACGTAATCCATTGTCCCAAACCTTTAGCCTTTCCTCATGCCAAAGGAGATTTAACGCAAAGCAGTTGAAGGATAGAAGAAGAGGAGCCCAGGATCAGGTTCAAGGAGCGGTGGCCGGTCTCAGCTTTGATTGTAAGTTGATTCATTTTTAGTAATAAAAAGAATAATTTTCTCGTCCCAATGTATGAATTGTCTATGATTTGATGAATTTATGCTTGATTTCTAACCCTTGAGTAGAGAAGTAACATGCATG
>ML780597.1:367410-385645 GCA_009831015.1 Picea engelmannii
GTAGGGTATTTTTCCCAACAACACCAGGTCATCAAAGTATAGATCCACATTGTAACTTCGATGTCTATACCTTTTCATCAATACAATTATGGATCCACAGTGTATTTTATGATGGCCATATCTTTCAAGTCTTGATCACCCAAGCATAGGTATGCTTGCCTTGGGTTTTGAAACAAGTCATGATATTTGTTGGATGTTTGTGTGCAGCTTCCGTCAGGTTCTCCAAGTCTATACCCTTGCTTGAAAGTCTACAAAGAATTTCAGTTATCATTTCACATCTTCTAACTTCATGCTTTGGGGGGCAATCTGTTACATATCAATATTACTCAATTTGATAAGTGTTGCCTGTTCCTCTCAACTATCGTAAGTGTCGCATGTTTCTTACAACTGTCGCAAGTGTCTCATGTTGTTCAAAAGTGTCAAAAATGTCAAACAAATCATACTTCCATGATGACGACACCAAGGAGGCACTTAGAATAACTCAGACGCTTGATTTGGATGAAGGAGAATGATCAACTGAATTCAAGAATCTCTTGCCACCTGAAAGGAGCTCTAAAACTAGGGTTTTAAGAGAGAGCGCTCCCCTATGGAACCCTTAGGAGTGTTGGCTCTCCCCTATAAGGTCCTAGGGAGTGTTATAATTCCCTGATGCTCCTTTTGAGGGATCATTGTCTAATCTGGGTAGTGGTTGGCCCGTTGAGGAGAATAAGGGGAGGATCTTTCAAGTTTGGAAAGTAGTTGCATTCGAATTCTTGGTTCAATCAGAAGATCCCTGATCTGAGGAGGGAATTCCTCAACCTACCCTAAATATACCTCAAGATGTTAAGCCTCTCTTAACCTATATAAGCAGGCTCTATGATGGTGGAAAAGGGGGAAGAATTGCTAGCATGAAACCTATGATCTCATAGGAAACACACAGTGAACTGGAGGAGAGTAATCATTGAAGTTGTTGTCGTCTGAATCGTGGATCTTTCGAGCAAGGGTTAAGACAAAGGGGACTTGACGAAGCTATCGCATTCACATCTATGATTGTAAGTAACTGTTGTCACTGTTCTCATTAATATGACACGCTTGTCTTGTTTCTTTCTAGTTTGTGTCTGATCTTACATAAACTTATCTCTGGTAGATAGATCTATTTTCAAGCTAATATCAATAGAGTAGGAAGTGGTCATACTTTGTTTGTCTACAGGGCTCATCGAGGAGCGAAATATTGGAGCTCAACTCGGAGCATGCAGGGACAAATGTCGATAAAAAGGTACTTATGTTCTCCTTCCTCCTCATGCATTAGTTTGTATAGATTTGAAAGGAATTCAATGTCCACGTTAAGCACTTTCTATATTAGAGTTAAGAGTCTAGCTCTTTGAGGCAATCTACCTATCCGCAGGGAGATTTTCCTACAACAATATGTTCCATTTGCTCAGGTGTAACCTGCTTATTACAAGGCATCAAAATACACATTTTGTTAAAATTTTCAACCAAAACATAAAGATAATCATGATTCTTTTTAGACATAGGTAGACCTCCTACAAATTCCATGGAAATGCATTCCCAAGGACGAGAAGGAACCGAAAGTGGAGTATAAAAACCCAATTTTATATTGCTAGGATTTCTTGTAGCACATAGAGAACATCCTCTTACATATCTTGAAACACTTTCATTCATTTTATGCCAATAGAAATACCTTTGCAAATTAGCCACTGTCTTTCCTACATCAAAGTGGCCAGCAATAAGAGAAGAATGGGCTTCCCTTATGATGTTGACTCTTTCACCCTGTGGAATGCACAGCTTGCCAATATGATACAAAAGCTTCTCATGCACATGGTAATCCAATTCCTCAACTTGGTTAGAATGACACAAAGTTGCATAAACCTCTTTAAAATCAACATCTAAAGCATACTATTGAACATAGCTCTCATGCATGATAGAATTATGCTTAAGAATAATAGATGCACTAACAATAGGCCTAGAAATCATATCAACAACTTTGTTATAAATGCATTTTTTATACCTTATAACCAAGTGGAACTGTTGTAGAAAACCCATCCATCTGTAGTTCCTTGCTTGTTGTAGCTTCGTTTTTGATTGTAAGTATTGCAATGGTTGATGATTTGTGTGAATTATAGTTTATTTTCCCAACAAATAATGTTTCCATTTTTTCACACTTTGCACCAATGCATACAACTCCTTATCATAAGTAGGATAGTTAATCACAACACCATTAAAATTTTTAGAATGAATGGGCTTACCATGTTGCAATAAGACTGCTCCCATTGCATAATTTATTGCATCTGTTTGGATATCAAATGGTTGTCTCAAATTTGGAAGTGCAAGAACTGGAGATGAATTAATCTTCTCCTTCAATGCATCAAATGTTTTTTTTTTCTTGCCTCCCCATTGGAAAACTTGTTTGATGCTTTCCACTGAATGTAATGGAGTTTCAATTGAAGATAAGTTAGCAATAAAATTCCTCCAATATTGGGATACTCCCAAAAATCTTCTTACCTCTATCACATTGTTGGGCTTTGGCCAATCCAAAATAACTTTGACCTTGGAAAGATCAATTTTCAGTTCTCCTCCTCCAACAATATTCCCCAAGTAAACAAGTGAGGTCTTTCCAAACTCACATTTAGACGTCTTCAAAAAGAAATTTTCTTTCTTTAATACATCCATAACTTCCTTTACATTTATAACATGATCTTCACGAGATTTTCTAAATATAAAAATGTCATCCAAGTAGACAATCACACAATCATCAAGAAAAGGTCTTAAAACATCATTCATGACTCTCATGAATGTAGAAAGAGCATTGCAAAGTCCAAATCGAATTACCATCCACTCAAACAAACCTTGCTTTGTTTTGAAAGTTGTCTTCCAAGTGTCTCCTTCAGCAATCCTAATCTAATGATATCCACTTCTCAAATCCAATTTAGTAAAATACTTAGCATCTTTCAATTGATCAAGAAAATCATCAATTCTAGGAAGAGGATAACAATTATTTACCATAATCTTGTTCAAGGTCCTGAAATCTACACACATGTGCCATGTACCATCTTTCTTTGGCACTAAAACAATCGGTGATCCACATGGTGATGTTCTTGGCATGATGACCCCTTTTTCAAGCAACTCTTGGATTTTTTTTTTAATTTCAGCATTCTCCATGACTAACATCCTGTACATACCAATGTTTGGAAGAGGACAATATTGTTGTAATTGTATCTCATGTTGGATAGCCCTTTTTGGAGGCAATCCCTTTGGTTCCTAAAACATCTCATCATATTGGTTAACAAGCTCATACAAATCAGATTTCAAATTTGAATCACAACCTTGGAAAGCTTATTTTTCAACATTTTCTTTGGGTTTGATCATCAAGAGGACAAAATTCTTACTAGCATTGACTAATCTTTGCATTTGTCTAGCATTTACAAGTGAAAAATTGAACTTCTTTGTATGTTCTCTAACAATGTACTCAACTCCATTTTTAAAAAAATGATACGTGTTCTCATGACGATGAAAGATGGCTCTCCTATAATATAACTATGGGCTTCCCAACACAATACCATAGATATCCAAAGGAATAACATCAAGCTCTACCTCATCTATAAAATTTGCAGTGATGGAAAATCTAAGTTTACACCCTCTTGTCACATGCAATTTGGCATTGTCACATATCCATATTAGAGAGTATGGTTTAGGATGTAGAGTAGTTTCCAATTTTAGTTTCTTGACAGTGTCTTCAGATATGTGGTTTGCTTGAGATCCAGTATCAAAAAGAGTATCTATATTGGTATGTTTTGAAATCACCCTTATATGGAAAATCTCTATTCTTTCTTTTTCATGTTGAGTTTCAATTAGGCTATTACTACTTGAAGAACTAGTACTTTCAATAGAGTCCTTACCTTGAAAACCCATAGTTGTAATCTTTGTTTCATCACCAGAATCAGAACCTAAATCATGTTGTATGGTTGTAGTAGTCTTTGGTTTCCCCTTATTGCTGAAATATTTGGCTCTCTTTTCAGGATGAAGTTTCCAACAATGGTCTTCATCATGGCCATCTTTTGAACAGTGTTTACATGTGAGTTTATCTCCCTCTTTCTTGAATAAAGCATTCTTTCTTCCATTTCCATTGAACTTCTTCTTTCTCTTGTCTCCATGAACAAAAGGTTTCATGTTTCCCTCTTGAGTTTCATTCCTTCCTCTTGCTTCCAAATGAGTTGCATGTACACAAACTTCATCTAGACTTGTAGGGTTAAACATAAGTATGGTGTGCCTCAAGTAGCTATGCAATCCTCCAATATATTTGAGTAAATTTTCTTGAGAAGATAAATCTATACCCAAAATCAAAGTCCTTCTTCTAAATTCTAGAGTGTAGCTTTGAACACTTTTCCCTTTAGCTTGTCTAAATTTTTTCCAATCCGTAATAGCTTTTTGCATGTATGCTAATCGATAAAATTGTCTTTTAAGTGCAACAATAAAATAATTCCAAGAGGATAAAACTTTACTATGTTTCTTCATGTTCTCTTGAATTTTGGCTTCCCACCAAATGAGTGTTGCACTGTCCAATATTAAAGAAACAAGTTGAATCTTATTTTAATCATCTTTGATCCTTTGTATCCTACAATACACTTCATTCTGACGAATCCAATTATCCAATTTCTCAACATTAACATATCCATTGTACATAGGCAATTCAAACTTAATATCAAGCTTAAGAAAAGGAGTTATTTTGGAGAAATTGGAGGTGGTTGTGAAATGGTAGAATTGTCGGAAGATGGAGGTGAAGGAGGTAGAGAATCACCATTCCCTCCATTTTCCTTTGGAGTTTTATCACCACTATCTCCATTACCCTTTGGAGGGTTTGAGATTTCACCTTGCAATCTTGCATGTCTTTCTTCAAATAAAACTTTCACCATATTTGTCATATCATAGAAAGATTTTCTAAAAGTTTCATCATCTAAAGGAAGAGTTTCATGACTCTCCTCATGAGCCATACTTGGTGAATATCTCCTTGAAGCTTGAGGTGATTGGGTAGTTCTCCTTCTTGATAGTTAAGAACTTGGCTCTACAAGTTGACATTCTCCTCTTATGAGCTTAAACCTTGTAAGCATCATAAAACAAACAATTGCAAACAATCAAACCTTTAGAAACCTATGCTCTGATACCAACTTGATCTGAAAATGTAAAGGCTTGAATCTTTTTAAAATTGCAATTGAAATGGTATGTTCTTAGGTAATAGGATCAAGTTACAAACACATAAAGTTTAATGATTTTTTTTACTTAATCATGAGAAACATAAACTGTCATAAACAACCATCATAATACACACATTAACACAACAAAATGATAAAGGAGTTCACCCCTCTCTTGGGCTGCATCTCCTAGTCGAACTTCCAATGGATCTTTTTCATTAATGATAAAAGTGTCAAATAATATCTTTACAGTGCTCAGAATGAGAAATGGATGGCTTCAACGGCTCTAGAACGTCCAAAAACCCCTAGTTGGGCTCTTCCTGCACCTGGTTTGGCCAAAAATTGAGTTGGAATCACTCCCTGGAAGTTTCTCTCAATTCTTTGTTGTCTCTGCTCGCCAAAACTCACCTAGACTGCCTGAACTTGGCTTCTGGGCATTTCTCGTGCCAAAAACCTAGCACACGCACCTTCCGGTAAAAAGTGGAAAATTTCTGCATCATTAGTGCATTGTCCCCTTTTCCCAATGAAGGTCCTGGGTGTATGCCCCCCATGTGTCTAGACCCTAGGAACTTATATAGGAACCATTACATGTTTGGTTGAGGGGTTGACAAGTGTCCTGATGCGTAGGTAGAGGATCATTGGATATGGTGCCAAGTGTCAAGCTGCGCAATTTGAAAATTCCCACGCAAATTAGTTTGATGTAGGGTCATATAGTGGAACAATATACAATCGGGGGTTGGGGCCAAGCCCCAGCCCGAATCCCATGTGAACACCAACACAGAACAACCTTAAATAAAAACCACACCATATCATGTTAAAAACTACCATGTGGGCGGGCTGGTAGCTTGACTCTGCCAAGTCATCCACGTCCCCTAGAGGTCGCGGGTTCCAACCCCTGCGAGCACATTCCAATCTTTTACACTATGAAGGGGGTGCCACATGGTAGCCCACATCTGGGTCACGTGGCACCATTCTACTGGTCCACTATCTTCCATGTAACCACTACCAGCTCAACAACTGACATGTGTCATCAAGTGATAAGTCCACCTCAACTACCACATCACCTCTGCCATGTGTCTAGTACGGTCATGCCACATCAGCAGTATGACCACCTTCCAAATTAGCATCTATGCACAACCATCATTCCATGTCACCCTGCCACGTCAACAGTACAGGAATGCCACATCATCACTGTATGGATTGTATAGTCAGCAAAATTTTTCCTATTTAGCAAAGTAGATAGAACACGATATCTCACTCATATGATGTCTGTTTGAACCTGTTGAAGTTTTCTTGGATCGTTAGGACGAGGCCTACTTACATTTCTGTTTTGAGGAAATTATGAACACTTTGATTTTTGAGCATATTTTGATCCCTTGGATCATTTACACTTCATGCATTTGTCACTTTGGGGCTTCGGGGCTTCAGGGTTTTTCTCTGCAACATAATTAGTATTTGTCAGAGTTGCGAAGTTATGAAGCCCAAACTTCTCTACCCTTCCACCACTTCTATATCCGATGGCCCGCAACACTCCTGAATTCCTTCCCTCGATCTAACGGTCGATGGAAAATTACAAGACTTCGATGCTCTAAGGATCTGGGTTGTTTCAGTTCAACAAGGCTTAAAACTCTCAGACTGAAAAATCCTAAAGTGGTCAATGTTAGGTGACCATAACTAATGATGGAGATTCCCTCATGCCTCCTATCAAATTGGATGGTTGAAGGGACTTCCTGACTTTATCCTTTGGCGGTTCAATCTTTGCCTGCCTACCAATATCATCGAAGCGGAAAAGTTATGAAGTCTTACCTTTCTCACTTGGCCTCGATCGGCAGCTGACGATCAACAATCTAGGTCTGATGGTCGGGACTTAACCTTACCTGATTCATTGGTTTCACCTTCATCGGATGGCCCTTCTTCACTTTCCCTCTAATGCAATGATCTAGATCTCTCTTGATCCCATGGTGGATATCCCTCCTAAATTTTGAAAGGGACAGTCACGATCTTTCGATCCCTTACAAAGGATCTCTTTCTAGCTTATGTGTGGAGTCTGCAACGTTATTCCTCCTAAGCTTCACGATTTCAAGGTCATAAATCGATCTCAACCATGAGACTCTAACCAACAGGTATGGCCCATATCAGCATGGTGTTTCAACCAGAACTTTTGATACCAACCTGTAACGTACCCAACCACCCACAGGTCGGGCTATGCTACTTAAAACAGGCTTAGAAACACCCAGCCACCAGCAAGCGGGGCACGATGTAGTCTCAAGAATCAGTTCTCTGATCTTGTCTCGAAATCAAAGTACTTTTCATGAATAAAAGTGTCATGAAAACCACATGCATAAGACAAGATCCTTGCTACATCATACAGCAGTAAACAATGTTCCATGCACAACAAATAACTAGCAGATAGGAACATTGAAAATACATATCTCGGAGATAATTAAATACACAGCGGAAATAAAAATTACACAGAAAACAAAGAGACCACTTATCTTTGCAAGTAAATGTTCACCAACTGGCTGCAAATCAAGGGCGTTCCTCCCAACCATAGACATTGTTTTTATCTTACTCTCAACAATAGGTCACCCCCAAGCCAGGGCTATAAATCCACAAGGAAGGGTCCTAGGCCAAGTCTAAACACACAACAGTTGGTTAACTAGCTTTCAGGTTTCCCAACCACACAACAAATCCAAATTTCCATCTCTCTTTCCCCCTCAGCCTACACAACCCAAAGAAATGAACACCTTTCTTTTCCATGCAATCCCTCAGGCTATCCCACTTCTCTCGAGGGCTCCAATGCTACTAGACAAGAAATATCCCTAGTGGAATTTCCAAGGATCCTCAACTATGGGTAGTTTTATCTGAACTACCATCAATATCATAACTAACAGGCCCTTCAGCACTCAATCTATCATAGGCCTTTCAGCACCCACAACAATCTAAAGTACACCAGCTCTCTTCTACCCATCATACACAAACCAAGAGAATGGACCCCCTTATCTACCACATAGTCCCTCAAGTTGTCCATCTCCTTCCAGGGCTTCAATGCTTTTGGTTAAGAATCTCCATGTTGGGACTCTCAAGATTCCCAGCTATGAGAAAACTTAACCAAGAGCCACCCAAACAACCATTTGTATCCATTCAAAGACCAAGAGCACACGAAATAGCCAGAATGGGTCAGGAAAAAGGAAGAAGAACAAGAACAAGGGGAAGGATATGAAGAAGACCCAAAACAACCCCCAAGAGATGTTTAAATTACATGATGACAAGAGCCACATGGCCTCCCTCCCAAGAAGCTCATGTAATCTCTTTTCTCCATAAAATCAATTATGGGTAAAATAAAATAATAATAAAAATACTTAGCCCCTCAAGCCCCCTCTCTCATGGAATCATAGCCCCTTATCTCTTTTGTCCTTGTTCGTCTTACAGCCAACAATGTATTTTATTAATGTATATGAAGTATTACATTTCCTAGGCACTCTGACCCCTTTTCAACTTTATCAGTTCACCATCCTAAGTAACAAATACATAATACATTCTAGTTCATAAGGTTTAAAACCGGGATGTTATAGTCGACCTTATGAGAGACTGAGAGCTTCTAAGAAATAAGTAATTTGCCTTATTTTGCACCCCTTAGAAATATTTGTGAGCAACTGTCTCAGTCTGCCTTCATGACATCGTGGACCTATCGAACTAGGTAATCGTTAACCTACAGTTTAGGTCATGGTGGGAATGCTAGTAAGTTGTGACAGGGACGTTTCCACACCTCTCCCTCAATGTCTGGTTCATGTGCATGACCCCTTTATTCCTTATGTGAGTCGAATTAGCAAGCATCATCAAGCATGCATCCACTGACTGTCAATAATCCATATACATACATCATATTGAAATCAATCATATATCACATGTGTGTAAAATGAAATACTCAAACAAATACAATCCACTCCCTGACTCAATCTGGAGTCCAAGGGATTCCATTGATGCCATTAGGATCTATAACTTGTCATGGGTCCTACACACTCAGGAAAACTTGTCAATAGCATTTGTCAATACATATACATCAAAATAACAATAAGTCACAATACATCATCATCATGTACAACCCATAATCGAAACGAAATCAAAATGTACCATAACTAGATCACTTTCATGCAAGTTTCCTCAAAGAATAAGTCAATAGAAGTGTGCTCAGTGGAGCGGGATGTTACATACCTTAATCCAATCATCACGCTTCAGTGGTCCATCATCCATTTATACCTCTGTCAAAGAGTACCTTCACCAAGTTGTGGAATTGTGTTGACATCGGAAACATGGAATTCAAGGTGGGTTATATCTCACTATATGGCACATGTTCAATGTTAATTGGTGAAGTTGTGATATAATGCCTTCTCTTCAAATCCCCCTATTCAGATTGAGAGGTGGTGTTGCATATAGGACCAACCCTATTTTGAATTTGGTATCCATAATCCTATTTAGTGGTGTATATTTTCTACAACCAAACCTATTTAAGTTTTGTATTCATAAATCCACTCATAATTGTATTATAGATGAGTATCCAAAAACACACTCTCATTTGTATTTTATCTTGGGAAAACCATGTATTGAGATGGATATATATAAACTCACTAGAATTTTCATTGACTAATTTATATTGTCTCAGGGTGGTATTGAGAATGGTTTAATCTTCACATATGGAAACAACCATCTCATATTGTGTCATTAGGGCATTTTTGTTAGGCATTCATTATGACTAACACAATCATTTATTGCAATACTAGATTATGGTTAAGACTAAACTACTCATCTTTGATATGTATGCTTAATAAATTTCTTGTGAGTGCACCCTACTTATTGTGTCGAGAGGCGCTCTACACCCTAGTATGGGGGAGAAGTTGTCATGTTAGGGTGATGTTAGATTTCAAATATTTCAAAAATTTAAAGTTGACTCAATTAAAATCTCAATTTTAAAAATTCATCTCAACTAATAACAACAAAAATTACACACGCTATTATATATATCATATTTACTATTACTTTAGTATAGTATTATTACTTTAGCATTTATTATTATTATTACTATTTATATTTACCATTACTATTACTTCTATTACTTTAGTATTTAGTATTTACTATTTACTATTACTTTAGTATTTACTATTTACTATTAATATTACTATTTACTATTAAGAGTAATAGGACCATTGATTTCAATAATAATACTATGAAAAATCATTCACTGTATTAATTAATTGAAGAAATGATTTGAAGAAAATTAACACACTGATAAATGATTTAGAGCAATTAGGTGCATTGATTTAATGCAAAAAAATATGCATTGATTTAAGTGATGATACAACAAAAAAGGATTTAGCACAATCAAGTAGGTGTATTCATTTTAACAATGATATAAATTAATCCTCTATATTGATTTCAACTGTGATATACAACAAATCATCAAGTGAAATGAATTCAACAATAACATAGTGAAAACAAATTTCAAAACAGATATTATAAGTTGCTAGGGAATTTTCTAGATGCAAACTGTGTAAAGTTTTGAAACATCCAACATTTTGAGTGGCCACTCCACCCATCATCAAGGACATGAGAATCTTAATGAGTTGGAAAAGAGTGTTGAGGTTGTAATTATATGAGGGGAATGTTGAGTGACCATTAGCAGGCAAGAGAAGGTAACGGGTAGAATTGAATAAATAATCATTAAGATTAGGTATTTAGGTATAGGGATTAATGAGATTAAGTATTAAATTATAATAATAAGGTATTAATTAGAGGTAGAGAATGAAATAAATTAATAATAGATATTAATACAGTATTAAATTATAATAATAAGATATTAATTAAAGGTGGAAAGGATATGGTTAGTGATGACCCAAAATATAAGAATTAGTCGGTAATATTAGGTAATAGACAACCGTCAATTTGAAGGGGAAGAAGAATATGATATTGAGAGTGGAAAATTTAAGTATAAACAAAAAACATTGTAAGGTATTAGAATAATAATAAGGTGAAAGGATTTTTTTTTNAAAAGGAACAATTAAAAATTATAAAACGGGGGGGGGGGAGATTAATCCTCTATATTGATTTCAATGATAAGTTGAAGTCATAAAATTTATTTGGTTATGTGTATTTATCTATTACTATTTACTATTTCAAAACATCTATCTATTTACTATTTGTTATTGAAGAAATGGCATGTGCTTGTCCTAAAAGAATAATATAATTTCAAAACAGATATTATAAGTTGAAGTCATGTACTTTGTTTGGTTATGTGTGATTTATCTATTACTATTTACAATTTAGAACAATAGGAGAATTGATTTCAGTGATAATAGTATGAAAAATGGTTCAGTGTATTAATTAATTGAAGAAATAATACAAATAAAATTAACACAATGATAAATGATTTAGAGCAATTAGTAGCATTGATTTAATGCAAAAAAATATGCATTGATTTAAGTGATGATACAACAAAAAAGGATTTAGCATAATCAATTAGTTGTATTCATTTTAACAATCATATAACATAAGATAATAGGGTGCATTGATTTAATAGATAATACTATGTAAAATGATTTAGTGCATTAATTAATTGAAGAAATGATATGAAGAAAATTAATCCTCTATATTGATTTCAACTGTGAGATACAAAAAAACATCAAATCAAATGAATTCAACAATAACGTAGTGAAAACAAATTTCAAAACATATATTATAAGTTGAAGTCATGTACATTGTTTCAATATATGTGATTTATCTATTAGTATTTGCACATTAAAACAATTATAATATTAAGATACGAAGGAAATTAATCCTCTATATTGCTTTCAATGGTGAGATACAACAAATCATCAAGCGAAATGAATTTCAAAATAGATATTATAGGTTAAAGGTGTTTCACTAAATATGTCCCTCGTATAGCAATCTATTGATATACCTTTCAATTTCTATACTTTTGTTTGGGTTGAGTCGATGCATTCTCAACTTTGGCAAGGACCATGTCACAAATTCAATGGAGCATTAAATTAGTCATTGTGATAGTGATATAACATAAAACAATAGGGTGCATTGATTTCAGTGATAATGATATAACATAAAACAATAGGGTGTGTTGTTTTCAGTTTTTAGTGCTAATACTATGAAAAATGATTTAGTGCATTGATTAATTGAAGAAATAATATGAAGGAAATTAATCCTCTATATTGACTTCAACTATGTGATACAACGAATCATCAAGTGAAATGAATTTAACAATAACGTAGTGAAAAAACATTTCTAAACAGATATTATAAGGTGAAGTCGTGAACTTTGTTTTGGTTATGTGTGATTTATCTATTAGTATTTTCACATTAAAACAATTATAATATTAAGATATATAAAATGTGAAAAACATGCTCAACCTAGAAAAGCAAAAAATCAAAAGAAGAAAGATTGAGATTGATCGCTATGTAAATATTTGTAATTTACGACATTCTTATTATTATCACATTTTTCATCATTTTACATTATTACTTTTTATATTCAGCATATTCTTCATGTAACTCATTAACTATACTTGTGATTTATACTCTCTATATTATCAACAAACTGATGTAACTGAGTAAATTTCAAATGATCAAATTAATCTTCGACATATAGATATACATATTGTTGTTGATATACAAAGTTTGTGTGACTACCCACGAATGGAACTAGCATAGATCTATCTTAACCCTAGATCTATCAAGCGTATAGAGGGATCGAATCTTTCGAGGTGAAAACCTTTAACCTTTCCTCAATTTTGCACTCTAAAAAAGGTTTTCACCTCGAGAGATTTGATCCCTCTCAGTGCTTGATAGATTCGGGGTTAAGATGGATCTATGTTGGTGTGAGACCGACACCTCTTGGGAGGATGCTCTACTTGATTTGTGTATAAATGCACAATTCAAACCTCATTTGCAATATCATCTTATGTGGTAATGTGATCTTCTAATCATTCTTTAACTTGCATTGACAATTGATTAAGCCTACATGTTGTTGGATTATTGAGAGGGGAGTTTAATCAATAATAGAAAAATTTAATCCTTTTTCACCATAAAATGTAAGTTTTAAATCAATGTAGCATTACCATTCAATAGTTGCAGAGTAAATAAACAGTGAGCAAATGAGAAATCATACACATACATAGTACACCAATGTTTTACGTGGAAACCCAAAGAGAGATAAAACCATGGACTGCTTTTTATTATATGTATTTAAAAATTACATTCATTGGAAGCACCAACTTCCTTTGTTTTTCAGCTGCAACTAGAAGGAGGCTCCAACCCCCTAGTTTCTCAGGATAAAACCTGAGGGAAGCTCCAACTCCTCAATTCTCTGGCTACAACCTGAAAGGAGCTCCAACTCCCCAATTCTTTGGCTACAACCAGAAGGAGGCTACAACCCCCTATGTTATCTGACTACAACCGAAAGGTGTCTACAACCACCTGTCTTTGCCCTGTCCAACCACCCTGAAATATAAGTAGAATGATGGAACCACTTTCACACTATCACTATGAGATATATTGTTGTAAACTTGTACCAATCAACTTGTACCATAAACAAGTGCATCAATATGCACCAACCTATACCAAACAACCTGTAATCATCATGTACCATAAACAAGTGCATCAACCATGTACCAACCTATAACTCAACCTGTACCATCAACAAGTGAATCAACCATGCACCAAATATGTACCAATCATGCATCAAATACACATAAACTATGACTCATCAATATGTACCAACATCATCAACTATACACCTCATGTATGTGCCAACTCATCAACTACTTCTCTCAACCATGTACCCAACATCTACCTCAACCAAAATCCCTCATCAATTTCATCATCCAAATATGATTTGTAACTTTGCAATAGACCTAGTGTATATGATTGATCTAGGTGGATATCGGTGGCCACCCACCTTTTCCAACTGGCTCAAAACAACTTTCTGGCAATTTTGGCAATTTACTATTTTTAACAGTTTTAACTTTTGGGGCCATTTTGAGGGTCTAAATGAAGGTTTTTCTGGATAGAGATTTTCAATGATAGCCTAAATAAATATTGAGCTCCCAAAATTAATCTCCTCTACGATACCTTTCCAACGGGCTATCATACGCCTAAAACATATATCGTATGCAAAAGTTACGACCCCAGGAAGTTGATGTACTAACTTACCTAGATGTGGCCCACATCACTTTTGGCACTTCATCTCCTAGGGTTAGATTTTTGGATGTCTAGGGTTTTTTGCATTCATGTTTATTGTAAAAATTCATTCAGAGCCTCATTGTAAGAATCTTCTGGTGAATGAGCACAGTCGTCACATCTCTTCTCAGAGATAAGCCGCCACCATTCCACCAAGCTTGTTTCCACCGCATTTTACAGTTTCAGCTTATTTACTTATTGAATAGAAAACCAGTTTTATTGCATCTTTGTTATTTTGTGTTAATCACCTATTAATAATCTGTATTCATTTCATTCTGCTCATAAAATCTGGATCAGTGGTATCAGAGCAGTCTTCTCCTTGTCATCTTAATGCATGTCCCCAACGAGGTCGGAGTACAAAGAGTTGGGTCTCGAGCTTGTTTCTCTTGAGGAAAAAAGCTCTCGCACACCCAAGCGACCTCTCATGGAAGGAGAAAAGAAAGATGATGGGACAGGATATCCTTTCAAATTGTTGAATGAGTAATCCCTCATGCAACAAAGGAAAGAGATGATGGATAGTTTTGTGCAAATCCTTCGACAGCTACCAACAGATGACGCATCTTCTTCAAGCGAAGGCACCGTCCCCTTCAAGGTAAAAATAAACTTTGATATTCATATATTTGAAGGTTAGATATACGCAGATGTTGTAGACAACTGGCTGAATCTACTAGAATGGTATTTTCCTGTCCATAACTTTTCGAACAGAGAAAATATTACTTTTGCACTCCTCAAATCCATTCCCCATGTCAAATATTGGTGGGAAACTTTCTGTGAGCAAAAGGAAGTAGAGGAACCCTCATTATTTACAGTCACAACCACCTGGGAATCCTTCAGGGATGCTATTAAGGAACAATACTACCCTGTTGGAAGCTATGACGCCTTGTATACCAAATGGACCACACTACGGCAAGAAAGAGACCAGGAAGTGTTAGATTTCACAAATATCATCCATACCTTGTGTACCAAGCTAGGTATCAAATATTCAAAGTGACATCTGGTGCTCAAGTATCACAGTGATGTTGGAAGATTGGTTGTTGTCATTGATGTCAACCCTAGTCATGGGTTTTGGACCGCAAGATTGATAAAGGTATTTGAACATGAAGGACAATGCACATGCATATACAACACCCATGAATGGATAGTATACATCATGTTGTTTCTGGTGGTATGTGGCATGTCACGTGGATCCTCATGGTTGAGGAGAAATGAATTTTTGAAGATGACAAAGTGAATTGAAGAAGGAAGTACATGTAGGCCCTAAAAATAATTAAAGAAAAGAATTACAAAATAAGAAAGTGTCAGGTCGGCCCTAATGTTAAAATGAAGTGACATAAATGGTATAAATAAACATCATTATACATTCATTTTATACAAGTCGAATTTAAGAGGTAATAAGAATATAATAAGGCCGGATTTCAAGGGAGGGTGAAGTCTTTTGGTGATGTGTTCTAAGGTATGTTATTTTCAGGTCATCTTACCATTTTTGCTATAAATGTTTTTATAGAATGATTCAAATGGTGAAATCTCTATGGTATTGAGAAGACATATCAAGGTACCTCTGGTAAAAAAATTCACTCTTTATTCGCTATAATTATGGATATACACTCTATGGAAGATAGGGTTTGTGACCAGTCTTGAAGTTAGTCAATAAACATGTGTTCTGGGTAAAACAGTCATAAATTTTTCATACAAAATCTAGATGAAGTGGGACCACTTCCATCGGAAATAGTACGGACTTTAGTTTCTTGTGTGTGATTTTCATAATTGGATGTTAAATATTGAGCGCGGGGCATGCTATACAAGTTGGGTCTTCTGAACAGACCAGAATTGAATAAAGTCTACCATTCTTTCTATAACCTCTTTTTGGGGAGGATTCAAGGAGTGAAAATTCGAGGAGTTTTAGAGAATACATTGAGTAATATTATCTATAGGATTAGAGTACTCCAAGAATTGAAGAATTGCAGAAATTGAAGAAGTCTCAAGAAGCATTATCATGTTCTATGTGATGATTGATTGATGGTGATGATTTAATGTAAATTTTTATTATCTTTCATATATTCTTGGGTGGAAGGAAGGGGCAAGGATGGAGAGTTCAATTCTCTCTTTATATTGGAGGATTGTATCTTCCTCTAGGAGGTTTATCCCTCCCTCTACATTTGGAAGATGTAGCTACCTTTGGAATTCATTACTTCCCTTGAACAATAAACTATTGATTATTTCTCATATATTGTGCATGGTGTATTATGGTGTACTGGTGTAAATATTATACTATTGTTCATTTCTCATTGGATATAGTTGAATAGTTTAAGTATAAGTTGAAAAAGGTTTTAAATTGTACTTGATATTGATTCACCCCCCTCTCAGTATCAACAATTGGTATCAGAGAAGGTTACCTTCAGTATAGTTTAACCACTGGAAGGAATATCCTATGCAGAAATAGAAGACAACATTCCAAATGGGATTCCACCATTTGATGGAAGCAATTTTGAATAATGGAAAATTATAATGGAAACTTACTTGAAATCTCATGAGGCAAATGTTTGGTTCTCAGTTGCTTCAGGATATAATTCTTTGAAGAAACCAAAGACTGCAGCTCAGAAGAAAGCAAAAAGGAACAACAAACTGGCAATAGATACCATCTTGGATGGATTGACAGATTCAGTGAAATCCAAGGTGGGATCATGTGCATCAGCAAAAGAGATTTGGGACAAGCTACAAGACCTTTATGCAAGGGAAGAAGAAGCAGCAGAAGAAGAAGTTGAAGAAGATTACAACATCTCAGATTTCAAAGAAGAAAATAGAGGTCAGTTCTTTTGCTTTAAATGTGAAGGAGTAGGACATGTTAAATTTGAATGTCCTCATCCAAGGATTGAAAGGGATGACAATGAAGAAGAATAAAATCATAAAGTATAAATGATTCAACAAGAAGATGAGAATCTTAAAAAATTGAAGCATGTTGAGATCGAAAATAGCAAGCTCAAAGACACGCATAGAAAACTAAGAAGTGAATTGGTTAGTTGTGAAAATACAGTTGTAATATTGAAGAAACAATTAGAAGACTTTGAGAAACTAAGAGAAGAAACCATGTCCTTGAAAACTCTACTCAAAGAAGAAAGAAGAATAGGAGAAGTAAGGAATGTCCAAATGAAGAAGAAAGAAGACGATTGTGAGAAACTGGAACAAGAAGTTGTCTCATTGAGGAAGAGCTTAAGAAACTCTCAAGTGCTAAAAGACTTAAAACATCTTGGATGCATGGGTGAAACTTCATACAAAGAAGATGCAAATACCAACAAGAAGGTGGAAGAAAGAGCTACACAGACAGTTGATGAGAAGTGGACCAGGATACCCAAAAGAAAGAATGATTACAAAAGAGATGAATATCCAAGAAGACCTCCTACCTTCAGGAATCAAAGAAGCTTCAATCAGTATGAAGGAAACTACAGAAGAATAGATCATGAACCCAGATGGACTACATCACAAATATGCCCACTTACTCCAAGGTATAAAAATTTCTTTCATGGTCATTCTTATACTTGCAAAAATTTTGGACATAAGGCAATTAATTGCAAAATCAATGAAAGGAACAAATACGTAGGAAACATGAATGGTGTAAACAAAATATATGGAAATAATCGTGGATTTTTCAATAGAAGTTATAATTCATTTTACCCGTTGATGGACAAAAATAGTGTATGCTAAAAATGCAATTATCTTGGTCACAAAGCACGAGATTGTAGATATATGAATGAAGATGTCCCTATGCCAACCATAGTATGGAGAAGGAAAGAGATTCCAAACAATGAA
>ML780597.1:397288-441624 GCA_009831015.1 Picea engelmannii
GAAGTAAATCCTCTTTCAACTGTTTGCTTGCCACTTTCACCAGCGCGCGACCCCTTTGAAATCCCCTGTTAGCTGCGGAAAGTATGCACTTTCCACAGCGCACCATTTTGCAGAAGACACTCCTTAGCTGCGGAAAGTAATTACTTTCAACAACGCGCCATATCAATTGAAACCGCTCCTTAGCTGTGGAAAGCATGTACTTTCCACAGCGTGCCACCCGCGAACTGATTGTCAAACCTTTTAAGATTTTTCACTTTCAACAACGCGTCAACTAATGAACAGAGCTCCTTAGCTGTTGAAAGTGGGCACTTTCCACAGCACGCAATGAATCTTTTGGACGAAGCTGTTGAAAGTGAGTCATGCCAATTTTGAGAAAGAAGACTTCATGGATCTCATTTATTTCTAAGAATAAAACAGAAACCTAAGATTGCTTCCAAAGAAACTCAAAAATAATTTGGAGTTACAACCTATCACCTAAAGGAAAACAAATAAATCCACCAGTTTATTTGGGGAGTTAACACCATAGATGTTGCACTTCCCCTTGCGGTCACCTCGACCGACTCATCTTCTACTCCAACTGAAGCTGACAAAGCTACCTCGTTCATTAAGTGGATCCAACACATCCTCCAACAAGTTCAAGATATCCTACAAAAGTCCAATGACAAGTACAATTAGTGCCATGATCAACATCAGGTGCCACATAAGTTTCAGGTGGGCAACAAAGTTCAGTCTCACATGTAGAAAGAACGCCTTACAGGACCCCATTGGAAGATTTTCCAACTCCATTATGGGTCATACACCATCACTAAGGCCACGGGGGATAATTCTTTTGAGCTCAACATTCCTCCTTTCCTTGGCCTGCACCCAGTGTTCAACGTGGATCTCCTTTGCCCTTATTTCCCACCATTATTGGACACCTCAAACGTAGCAGAATAGTTGACACCAATAGATCTCAAACCTGACTACATACAATAGGGATATAGTGATAATATTTTGGACACACAAATCAAGGGAACTTGACAACAAAGGATCCAGATTTATTGAGTCGTCAAAGCAGGGCAGCTCCTGCACCAAGGCAAGTGGCTCACCCGAGGCCAAATTCAGTAGAAATTTCCTCATCTAATGGGGGAAATCAACACAATGGATACTATTTATTCCTAAGGATTGAGGATTGATCTAGGTGGATATCGATGTCCACCCACCTTTTCAAACTGGATCAAAACAATTTTCTGGCAATTTTGGCAATTTACTATTTTTAACAATTTTAACTTATGGGGCCATTTTAAGGGTCTAAATGAAGGTTTTTCAGGATTGAGATTCTCAATTATAGATAAATAAATTTTTTATCCCCCAAAATGAATCTCCTCGACGATACCTTTCAAACGGGCTATCATACGCCTAAAACAAAGATCCTATGCAAAAGTTACGACCCCAGGAAGTTGATGTACTAACTTACCTAGACGGGGCCCACATGACTTTTGGCACGTCATCTCCTAGGATTAGGTTTTGGATGTCTAGGGTGTTATCACCATAACAATTTTCAGACAAGATCCAAGTCTTGGGAATTTAGTAAGAGCTACATCATCGTAGAATCTTGATAGTTTGGAGAATTGATAATTTAGAGGACCGAGACATATCTGGCATCATATGGACAAATATAAAGGAGGCACAAAAGGTATAACTCGATAGACCGTCGATTATAAAAYGACCCAAATCAATGACTGGAACCCATATCAGGCGATGAAMTTGCATGGGACTTAACCATATAAAGGCAAACCAGGGAAAACCATTGTGGTTTTTAAAATGGACGTGCGACACCTCCAGAGATACATCAGGGTGAAAGGCAAGTTGCCTGAAACCACTTTCGCCAAAGCCYCGATGTAACATGTTCCAATATGTCAAATTAACCAGTCGTGGGGTGGGTGACAGCTGGTAAAAATCACCCTATTTCACTCATTCAGTACTTCACAACCGTATGATGTCAGGTGAACACTACCATATAATGAACTCGAAAGCTAATCATTTGAAATGGATTAGCCAAGTGTGGTAAAACAATGTACATGTATGTGAATCTACCAGTGATTCATGATTGGAACTCTATAACTACCGATTCTCAAGTATGGGGGCATCATCTCATCCATAAATGAAGTAATGTCCAATTTTCTCGACTGTCTGATATTTGTAGGAACATTTCGATGTCCACGAAATTGGGATATATGGACAAAGCTATATCCAATGAAACTGGTCATTCAGGCAACATGGCAGATTTACCTACGAGTAAGAAGGAAAGGGTAATTGCAGGTATTTTAGCGACTAAATTCCACATAGAACCTGCTACAGACTAAGAATTGGAAGTCAAGCTAAATCCCATTATGGGGGATCTATTCGTCAACAGACAAGTTGTAAAATTAAATGGAGCAAATGACAGAAGAAAGAAACCATAGTTGAAACGACTAAAAGTGTTGGAGAGAATCAACTAGTCTGGTTGGATACTCTAAAGGAGGAGATCACTAAGCTAAAATGAACTCTTAGGTGGAGATAAGTACATCCCATCAAGTTTTGGATAGATGGCACTTAGATATGGTGAACATGTTCCTAACGGTCCCTCTAAAATAGGGGAACGGTTATTATAAATTATTCCTCCTTGTAACTTATCTCTAATTTTAGAATGATGAGAAGTCTGAACCTTTTGAATTCCACGAAGGAACCTTATATATATATATATATATATTATCTCGAGGATATAGAAAGCATGGAGAAAAGAGGAGTCTGCCCTCTGTGCAGGAAGACCTTTGTAAATTTTTGGGGCTAGAATGAATATATAAATGAAGAAGTAGATTTTGGACTGTTTATGAATAGATTTTAACTGGCGGTGATATGAGTTTTGTTTTCCTTTCATTGTATGTGTTCCCTGTGATCTTTTATGCCATATACATTTTTCTTCTGTTTAAATTGGAGAGTTAAAGGCCCAGAATTCATCATTTGATGCTCTTGGTTTAGAAATTTAGACTATGTTTATTTCTTCTGAACTAATTCAAAATTCATTCCTATAATGCTTTGATGCAATTATGTGTCCCTTTTCCTCTAATGCCATGAAAATTTTTCAGATATAAACTCAGACTCACTGCCTGATTTAGCCTTTTCCTCTTAATAGTTCCCAGGTTTGACAATGTATTGTTTATTCTAGACTCCATAGCCCAAAGTGTTCCTCCCCTTCCTTGCCAGCAACTTTATTAAAATCCCCCAAAACAAACTGAATCTAGCCACCGATTCCCATAGATATATTAGGTGACATGAGAGAGCCCTCTCTGAGTTGAGCAGGCTAGTGCCTCAACTCTAAAGTAGGCTGAAACAATTACCTTTGTCGTTTGTTTATTAGCCAAAACAAATTTACAGAGTGCTAACATTCTGGCATCGTTGCCGGGGATGAAATTGAAAAATTTTCCTTGGGAAGAACGACATGGTTAAGTTCTAAGGTCTGAGAGCAGCAGAAACTTAGGCACATATTGGTTTTATACCTGGTCTGGCGAATCCACACTTCAAAAATCAGTTTGAAGGTGATTCCACTGGCAGAAGAATCCAAAAATTCAAATTTTCATTGGCGACTCCACTCTCAATGCAGAATCCATCTTCCAAAACATTATTGGCGACTCTACTCAAGCTTCAAATGTAATTCAAAGACTCCACTGGAAAATGAGATCCCTTGACAGAGGTATGAAAAGACATTATGGAAGAAAACAAGCACATAAAATTGGATTTTTTCCAAGGCATTTTATTGTTTGTTATAAGTTGCCTCTACTTTTTCCTTGAGCATGCCAAACAATTTTTTCTTTACCTATTGCATTCTAATGATGATCACGAAGATCTTACAATTATATATCCTCCTCTTAAAGTTGTGCATGCATATCCTCACTATAACACTGGTGTTGATAAAAAAATTCCATTTGGGCCATGTGATGACCATAACCAAGTTGATGAGCCTCATGAAACCAAAGTTGATATTCCACCTCTTGTACTTGATCCAACATCCTCCAAGACTTGGCATAGATACAGACCCGTAAATTTACCTCAAGTCCTTCATGATTGTCCTCCTAAGCACTATAAATACGTGCCTGTGTTTGATGGGGAGCTTGATGTCATATCAGTTAAAAAACAAATCCAAGGGTTTGAGCATTTTATAGAGTTGTTTCAGATTGACCATCATGATGTTTGTATGAGGGCCTTCTCTCAATCCTTGAAAGGGGACACCAAAGACTGGTTTAGACATTTGCAACCAGATACAATTAGCTCATGGGAGGAATTGAAGAATGTCTTTTTAAATTTTTGGGAAAAGAAGAAACCTTTGGAGATACAACTTACAGAGTTCTATACCTTGAAATGGAAGAGAAATGAAACTATATCTATATTCAGTAGAAGGTTTTCCATTATTTACTACAAATTGCCTAAAGAGATTCAACCCACTGAAGTTGCTACCATGCTCCATTATACAATAACTCTTCATCCATATTTGTCTTTCCTCCTGATGGAAAGGAGACCTAATTCCTTACAACAAATGTTTAATGATGCCCAGGATATTCAACACAACATCCAGGCATGTAAACAGATCCAAAAGAAGGGCTTAAATGCTCAAGAACATGAAAGTGAATATGAACATAAAATAGTTAATTGGAATCCTAAGCATATAATTGACAATATCATGGGCCCTCTTGAAGTTTCAAATTATTATGATTGTGCTAAAAATTATATTCCACTTGTTAAAGGAAGAAGCGATGTTTTAGCTTCGGAGCCATCCCATGATAAGTAGGGGGTTGATTATTATTTTGTAGACAGTCAAGAGGGTGAGTTTGCAAACCATCTTTTTGAAGAACAGATTAATGTTCCAAGTCTGTTCTTGTTAGACGGCATTGCATATGATGTTGATTTTCCTGTATATGAAAAATACGAGGATGATCACAATATTGAAGACTTTATTTTTCAGCAGTACAATGAGGAGAAAAATATTAGATCAGCTAAAGAGAATTCTCTACCCTTGTGCTTTACTACATTCAAATTATTGAAAGATAATTCTCAGATTATTGTTGAGGCAAACAAATTTGTTCTGATGCAAAGTCACACCAAACCAACAAAATAGATTGAAAAGATATTAGAACACTCTCCTCAGACACTTAATGACCTTATTCTTTATATTGAGGAAGACCTTGTAAATTCATAAATACAGTCATTGGTCGAAGACAAAGATGAAGGTGAGCATGTCGAAAAACCCAAATAGATGGAAAAATGTACCTATGATGATACTGGAAAAAATGAAGAAGGTTGTGAGTCAGGTAACAAAACCTTGCCATTGTGTTTTTCCTCATTCGAATTGTTGAAACAAAATAGCATTTCAAATCAGAAAATATCCAAGCATGAAGTGGAAGGCAAAGAAAGTAGCAGGTTTACAGATAAAAAATCTCTCCCCTTATGTTTTTCTTCCTTTGAATGGTTAAGAGAAAATCATGAAATTTCAGAAAAAATAGGGACTTATGACTATATTCACAGTAGCATTGTTTTACATGAAAAGGTTGTCATCGTTAAAGAACACCAACTACACTCACATGCATTATACGGTCATTACTTGGAAGGGTATTTCAATTCAAAATTCAAATATATGCTTGATAATTAGATTAAAGAAGAAGTCGATCAAATTTTTTTTATCAAAGGTCTTTTCCTTTCTCCCAGAACTAATGCAGATGTTCAACAATATTACCAGTAAGACAAGGTATTTCAAGGTTGCCTTTCTTCCCCAGAGAATGACGTACTAGTCCAATTTCTAAACAGCATAGACACAGGCGAGGATTTTGAAAATACATCCATGAGGACTCCAGACTATGAAATATTTCATTATGTCAGCTTTTCACATTTACAAGAACTTATTTGTATTAATTCATTTGAAAGTCAAAATGGAAGCCCTCAAACAAATTTCCAGAAGTTTAATGAAACCAAATCAGAATTGTTTAATGAACAAAAGTATAGCCTTCATGCACATAATATGGTTGTCATATTTGAAGAATGTATGAATTTTTTTCTTGAGATGCATGGAGAAGTAGACAAACCCATTGTTGCAATTTCATTTGAAAATGTTCTTGAAATAGAATAAATAAAGAAAGAACAACAAACACTTACAAAAGAGTCGTATATTTTTGTTTTTGCTCACCAAGAAGAAATGATTTTTCATGGTTTTCAAGATCCATTAGCCATCCTATTACAGTCATCAGTGAAAGAGGAGTTTGTTTCATTCATAAACTCAGATTTTGGATTCAATTTTTTTTTCAACTACCATCTTCTACATCTGTCTGCCTTCTTAAGAAAGATGTGAGCGGAGAAAAATCAGGAAGCCAATTGCTTGATTGGTTGCATTGGCACTTTAGCATCACTTGATTGAGTATTAATTTCAGCGTTTTAGGGTAGGTAGGAATGTATGAATAATCTTGTTGGAAAAGAATTTTTCAATTTATATTTCCAGTATTGTGTACAGTCAGTTTCAGCAGTATATTCAGTGTTCATTATCCAGTTGAGAGCA
This sequence comes from Picea engelmannii, assembly GCA_009831015.1. Classification (NCBI taxonomy): domain Eukaryota; kingdom Viridiplantae; phylum Streptophyta; class Pinopsida; order Pinales; family Pinaceae; genus Picea; species Picea engelmannii. The sequence continues at coordinate 403,848 of ML780597.1, forward strand.
GCGTGCAGAGTTTAGACTTCAGCAAACACTAGTGATATGGTAGGAGCAGGGTACACGCACATGTTTTGGGATCATCCCAATGGATCAGGCACCAGGTCTACAAGTTCTTTGCTACCTCACAGGGAGGATAGCATCCCCAGTTGGAGCCTATGTTATCACCATAACAATTTTCATACAAGATCCAAGTCTCGGGAATTTAGCAAGAGTTACATCGTCGCAAAAGCTTGATGGTTTGGAGAATTGATAATTTAGACGATCGGGACATATCTGGTGGTGTATGGATGAATATAGCGGAGACACAAAATGTATAACGCAACAGACCATTGATTATAAAATTACCCAGATCAACGGCTGGAGCCCATATCGGACGATGAACTTGCACAGGACTTAACCATATAAAGGCAGACCGAGGAAAACCATTGTGGTTTTTAAAATGGACGTGTGGCACCTCCAGAGATACATCGAGGAGAAAGGCAGGTTGCCTGAAACCACTTTCACCAAAGCCCTGATATCACATGTTTCAATATGTCAAATCAACCAGTCATGGGGCGGGCGACGGCTAGTTAGAATCACCCTATTTCACTCATTCGGTAATTCACAACCGTATGATGTCAGGTGAATGCTTCCATATAACGAACTCAAAAGGTAATCATTTTAAATGGATTAGCCAAGCGTGGTAAACCAACGTACATGTAAGTGAATCTGTCAGTGATTCATGATTGAAACTCTATGACTACTGATTCTCAAGTATGGGGGCATCATCTCATCCATAAATTAAGTAATCTCCAATTTGGTCGATTCTCTGATTTATGTAGGAACATTTTGGTGTCCATGAAATTGGGATACATGGACAAAGTTATATCCAGTGAAACCGGGCATTCAGACAACATGGAAGATTTACCTACAAGTAAGAAGGAAAGGGTAATTGCATGTATATTAGTGAATAAATTCCACATAGAACCTGCTACAGACTCAAAATTGGAAGTCGGGCTAAATCCCATTATGAGGGATCTATTCATCAACAGGTGAGCTGTAAAAAAGAAACGAAGCAAACAACAAAAGAAAGAAACCATAGCTGAAACGGCTGAAAGTGTTGGAGAGAATCAACAGGTCTGATTGGATACTCTAAAGGAGGAGATCGCTAACTAAAATGAACACTTAGGTTGAGATAAGTACATCCCAGAAAGTTTTGGATAGATAGCACCTAGATATGATGAACATGTTCCTAACGATCCCTCTAAAATAGGGTAGCGGTTATTATAAATCATTCCTCCTTGTAACTTATCTCTAATTTTAGAATGATGAGAAGTTTGAACGTTTTGAATTCCTCGAAGGAACCTTCTATATATATATATATATATATATATATATTATCTTGAGGATATAGAAAGCATGGAGAAAAGAGGATCCCGTCCTCTGTGCAAGAAGACCTTTGTAAATTTTTGGGGCTAGAATGAATATATAAATGCAGAAGCGTATTTTGGATTGTTTATGAATAGATTCTAATTGGCGGTGATATGATTCTTGTTTTCCTTTCATTGTATGTGTCTCCTATGATCTTTTATGCCATATACATTTTTCTTCCGTTTAAATTGGAGAGTTAAAGGCCCAGAATTCATCATTTGATGCTCTTGGTTTAGCAATTTAGACTATGTTTATCTCTTCTGAACTAATTCAAAATTCATTCCTATAATGCTTTGATGCAGTTATGTGTCCCTTTTCCTCTGATGCCATGCAAATTTTTCAGATATAAACTCAGACTCACTACCCGATTTATCCTTTTCCTCTTAATAGTTCCCAGGTTTGACAATGTATTGTTTATTCTAGACTCCATAGCCCAAAGTGTTCCTCCCCTTCCTTGCCGACAACTTTATTAAAAACCCCCAAAACAATCTGAATCTAGCCACTGATTCCCATAGATATATGAAGTGACACGAGAGATCCCTCTCTGATTTGAGCAAGCTAGTGCCTCAGCTCTAAAGTAGGTTGAAACAGTTACCTATGTCATTTGTTTATCAGCCAAAACAAATTTACAGAGTGCTAACATAGGGCTTTTTGCATTCCTGTTTATTGTAAAAAGGCCTTCAAAGCCTCATTGTAAGAATATTCTGGCGAATTAGTGCAGCTGTCACATCTCTTTTCAAAGATAAGCCTCCACCATTCCAGCAAGCTTGTTTCCACTACATTTTACAATTTCAGCTTATTTACTTAATGAATAGAAAACCAGTTTTACTGTATCTCTGTTATTTTGTGGTAAGCACCTATTAATAATCTATAGTCATTTTTTTCTACTCATAAAATATGAATCAATGATCAGATGCCTTCAAACCTTCCTTAACTTTAACAACAAGAGACTAGCATTTTATCAAACTTTATTTTAGTCTCGCATGACTAATTTTGGATTAGTCAACAACCCCAACTTGCAATAATCATAACTATGTACCTATAATGAATAAAGATCTGAAAATGGTACACAATGTTCTTCAGTATCTTTTATGCAATTCCTCCATATTTCACTACTTGGAACCTCTCAGAAAAACGAGTTATAGCAAAAATGGCATACCTTGTTGAATTATGGCTTATTCTAGAGATCGAAGTTGTAGAGAATGCCCCACACGGAATATTTGTCTTGTAGATATGAAAATGGTACATAACATAATACAGACTGTACTCTAACTAATACATGTGTTCTTACTCAATTTCAATCTATTATGAATAAGTTATGATGCTTTTACCCGAAACACATGTTTTAGACTAGTTTCAGGACTAGCCACAAACACTATTTTCCACGGAGTGTAACTCAAAAACTACAACGAACCACAAGCTGAAATTTTTATCACAACTACTTGGATATGTTTCCTCAACAGCCTCCGAATTTGATAGTCTGAATCATTCTAGAAAAAACATTATTGTGAAAATGGTGAGATGACCTGTAAATAACATACCTGAGAAAGCATCATCAAAAGAATTTATCCTCCCTTGAATTTCGGTGTTCTTTACTTCAACTTCCCTCTTAAATTCGGCTTAGATATCCTTTGGTTATCTCATTCACTTGTAGATATTAAATATTCTCAAGTATGATTTGAAATGAGAGACACTTGCCTCTTGTTTATACTTTTATGTAGCTTCCTCAAGGGGTTACCTTCTAACCATCTTAAACCACTTTCCTTATTTTAGGGCTAACCCACTTCTAACCACGTGTCCACTTAGTAATTTCTCCATTAACTTTATTCTTTAAATAATTTCTTTTGTATCCACTTTGACTTATAGTACACTCATCACTTCACTTTATTATTTACCTTCTAAAATATTTTAAACTACTTTCCTTATTTTAGGGCTAACCCACGTATAACCACTTGTCCACTTAACTTAACCACTTTCCATAATTAGTAAGTTCTCCATTAAATTTATTATTTAAATAATTTATTTTGCATCCTCTTTGACTTAGAGTACACTCATCACTTCACTTTATTATTTAAATAATTTCTTCTTTGCAAACACTTTGACTACTTTCACCTTTTGGGGCTTCTAGATGACTCATGAGGGTTCTCCAACTTCACATGGCCATAACTCTCTAACCATGAGGAGTTATGTGACGTTCCACATACCACCGGAAATGGAATGACATGTACTATCCATTTAGAATATTCTTACCTGCAAATATATAAAGACTCATACCATTATCCATCAAACAAACTTGGGTCCATTACTCAAACCTTTGTGCTACCGGAATTCTCTACCGGACTTTCTTCAAGGGTTGAAATTAGTGAAAGCCAACCCAATTAATCAATAATCTCCCCCTTTGGCATTGATGGAAACATTCTGATACAATATTGAAGTCATGTAATACTGAATTCATATCACTCATTCTCCCCCTTTGACCATCGCTCCCCCTGGAACCATGTCGTTATGCTCTGCATCTGATAAATATCTCCCCCTTTGTCATCAATGGAAAAGGTATCTTTCCATCTGTGGCTACTCCCCCTAATTGAAATGTCCTTGGGGATACTCCCCTTGACTGAGCTCTTTCTGAAACTAACCTCCCAACCTAAATTGTCCTCTTTATGGTGCTTCCTCATGTAAATCTAAAACATATAAGATAAGCATTCAAAATCATTCATTTTGGAGTAGAACTTACTCCGAGTCTCTGGAAAAGATACTCAAAGGCTTCCTGTGGAAGAGGTTTTTTAAAGATGTCTGTCACTTTTTATTTTCTTCCCACATATTCAACTTTGATGTTCTTGTCTGCAACTTATTCCCATAGAAAGTGATACTTGATAGGAATGTGCTTCATCTTGGAGTGCATCACCAGTTTATTTGAGATACTGATGGCACTTGTATTATCACAATACATTGGAATGGGCTCATCATACTCAACCTGTATATCTGTCAGAATTTTTTTCATCCATAGAACCTATATTAGCCATTATATTGATGATAAGGATATTGATGATTGTTTCTTTATTAGCCATGATACTAAACACTCACCCAAGTAGAACATTGCTCCACTGGTGCTTCGTCGGTCATCAATGAAACCTACCCAATATGCATCTGTGTAGGCAATAAGTGATAGATCATTTCCTTTTAGATACCATAATCCAAACTCTTATGTTCCTTTGAGATATCTGAAAATCCTTTTTACTGCTAATAAATGATATTCCTTTGTTGTTGCTTGAAATCATGCCACCTTTCGAACAGCATGTATTACATCTGGTCTGAATGTTGTCACATATAGTAAGCTACCAATCATTGACCTATATTTTCTCTAGTCTGTAGACTTTGAATCATCATCTTTGCTCAACTTGCAACTGGTTTGCATAGGAGTGGTAACTAGTTCAAAATCTTCCATTTCGAACCTCTTTATCATTTCTCTGATATACTTAGTTTGAGAAATAAAAATTATTTGGTTGCTTTGACATATCTGAAGACCCGGAAAGAAGGATAGTTCTCCAAGTAATGACATTTCAAATTCATTATGCATATCCTTTGCAAATTTATGCCTTAACCCATCATCATTGCTTCCAAAAATAATACCATCAACATAAACTTCAATTAATAAAATATTATCTTCAGCTACTTTGATGTAGAGGTTGTTGTTTGCACTTCCTTTTTTGAACCCTGCCTACTGTAAATATTTATCTAGTCTAGAGTACCATGCTCTAGGAGCCTGTTTTAGACCATACAAGGCCTTCTTCAATTTGCACATGTAGTTTTCATTCTCTGACAACTGAAATCCTTCTAGTTGTTTGATGTAGACTTCTTCTTCAAGTTCCTCATTCATAAAATTTGATTTCATGTCCATATGATACACTTTAATATTCTTAGAGCATCCATAAGCTAAAATCATTCGGATTGCTTCCATTCTGGCAACTGGGGAAAATGTCTCTTCAAAGTCGATTCCTTCAACCTATGTGTATCCTTTACATACCAATATAGGTTCTTTCCTTGTAACCTGTCCATCTTCATTCAATTTATTTTTGAATACCCACTTTGTGCCAATCACATTCTTATTCTTTGGTCTTGGAACCAATTCCCAAGTGTCAATCTTCTCTATTTGATCCAATTCTTCATCCATGACCTTATTCCAAAATTCATCCTTGTTGGCCTCTTCAAAATGGTTTGGTTCAATTGTAGATGAGAGTGTTAGGTTCATTTGTTATGGTGAACAAATCCATCTTCTCGTCTCAAATGTTGTATCTTTGTTTCCAATAATCTAATCTAAAGGATGATTCTTTTGTACTTGTTTTCTAGGTGTCTTTGGAGGCACTTGCTGAAATTTCTCTTCTACTTCGATCTAATCTTCTTCATCTTCCCCTTCTACTTCTTCTTCATCTTATGCTTCTTCTTTGTAAAGTTGTTCCATTGATTCATTTTCTTCTTCCTTTAATTATTGTCCACTTGTTTCATGGATTGTTACATTGATGCTTTCCACAACTTTGTTCAACCTCATATTGTAAACTTGTATGATTTCCTTGTACTTGAGTAACCAAAAAGTACTCCTTTGTCCACACGAGATTCAAACTTTCCCATTCTTCCATATGCTCTTTTGATGTAGCATTTTCTTCCAAATACTTTGAAGTGCTTCACATTTTCTAGTCTTCCTTTCCATATCTCGTAGGGAGTTTTGTGAGTGTTGTTTCTAAGAATTACTCATTTTTTAATGTGAACTGGTGTATGCACTACATGAGTCCAAAAAATATCTGTCAATTTGGAATTCATTAGCATTGTTCGATCATTTATTGTGTAATTAACATCCATAATGCTCCTTTGTCTATGAACCAATCTATGAATCCATACTGTTTTCCACTGTCATATATATGTCCAAACCTGATAAGTGTTATTACAAATCCATCTATGTCCATACTATCCAAGACTCTACTGCACAACTTTCCATAATGTTGACCCATTTATCACTATACTATAATGAAGTCTTCACTAGTACAACTGATTGTACTTCTGCTAACTGACTTCTCTGGATATGTCTTCTCAAACTCTGCAAGTTGCTCGAAGGATGGTTCTTTGGTCTGTCACAGTTATCGCATAGACTCCCCCTATATAATATTCATATTACCTGGGAGTCTCTAATCCATATGATTCAGAACAATTCCTGCTCTGATGTGTATTCATCATCATCTTCATTGGTAGATTCACCATCTCTCTGAGCTTTGACTTCTTTCTTCCTGTCGGTGGATTCAACTTTCACTCCAATGCCTAAAATTACAATATCTTGAACATGTTCCTTATTTCCATGTCCTTATTTTCTTTCAGTTTCTTTCCAAACCTTTCTTTATCTGACATCTTTATTTTTCTCTATAGAATTTTCTTCATCTCATTTTATTGCCAATCTTGCGATCTTTGGGACCTGGTCTTTGTTCACATGTTCTTCATGTTTTCTTATCCATACTTTCTTATATCTGATATCAGTGTTCTCTTTCATGGAAGTATCGATCATGCTTCTACAATCACTAGCTATGTGTCCATAGTTATGACAATTGTAACATTCAATGTTACATGGGGCCACATAGGCATTTCTTGCTTGAACATTTTTATAATCCTTGCAATATGCGAACTTATGTCCAAAATTAGTACAATAAAAACAATGACCATAAAAGAAATTTGCATACCTGGGAGTGAATGATATTCTTTGTGGAGTAGTCCTTCTAAATTTTTGCCTTGACTGATCATGATCATGATTGAAGCTTCTTTGTGGCTTGAACATGGATGTTCTTCTTGAAGATGTATCTTCAATAGTTTTCTTAGATTCTGGTTGACCATGATTCTTTTGAGTACTTCTATATAACTCTTTCTATTTTATTCATTCTTCTTTTCTAACAAACTAGAGTGCTTCTCTTCATTCTCTATAACTGATGTGGATGTTTATGTCTCTTCAACGTTCTTGTTGAGCTTGACGATTTTACTTCTCAATCTGACAACTTCTTCGTCAATATTCTCAACCTCTTCTTCTTTCTTTATTATCTGAGAGTTCATGACTTCTTTTGTTCTTTTCACTTTTTCAAGCTGAATTTTTAATGTGATTATTTATTCTTCAAGTCCTTTCTCTTATTGACCAAACTCTATCTCAAGTTGGTTTAGATCGTTAGTTTTTTCCTTAAGATGATCTATCAATATATTCTCTCTCATTTATGCTTCTTCATTTTGTGTTGTTATGTTGACTTCCAAATACTTCTTTTGATATTAAATATTTTCTTTGATCTTTCTGGCTTCTTCTAGCTGAGTTCTTAAGTTCTTGATGACCTATTGGGATTCTTCAAAAATGTGAATACTTTCCTTTTGTTTCATCAATTCTTTCTTGAGTGACTTATTTTCTTCTCTTAGTTCATCTAAAGCACTAATCAATTCTACTTCATAATTCTCTTCCTTTTCAATTAGTTTTTATGTCTCATTTCCTTCATGGAATTCTATTTCAAGATGACTGTGTTTTTCACAATTAAAGAAAAACAACATACCTTTTGTGATTAAGTACTCTTCATCTTCTGAATCAGTTTGACATGGTGAACATAATTCTTCTTGATCTGTATCTACATCTTCTTTTGAATTTTCTGAATTTTTGATCGGTGAATAATATATTTCATGTAACTTATCCCAAAGTTCTTTGGCTAATGAAAATTTACCAACATTTTCTCTTACATGATTAGGTAATCCTTCTGAGACGAAATCCAATGTTATTTTGTTATTATTCTTCAATTCCTTCTTGGTTGTAGTGTTTTTCCTTTTTGAACTGTCATATCCTATAACAATTGATAGCCAAATATAATGTCCATGTGCCTATAAAAATACTTTTGTCCTTCTGCTCCACATCTCATACTTTAAACCATTCTGACCCTTAAACATTGGTACTCCATTCTCAGAATTATCCATAATCTCCTTCCAATGGTTAAATTGTTCCCTGAAGGAACCCGCTATAATACCAATTTTTGGATTACTAAGAGGGGGGTGAATCAGTAATATAGCAATTAAATCCTTTTGCACCATAACATGTAAGTGTTATATCAATGTAGCATTATCATTCAATAGTTGCAGAGTAAATAAACAATGAACAAATGAGAAATCATACACATACGCAGTACACCAGTGTTTTACGTGGAAACCCAAAGTGGGAGAAACCACAGAATGCCTTTTATTATATGTATTTAAGAATTACATTCATTGGAAGCACCAACTTCCTTTGTTTTCCATTTGCAACTGGAAGGAGGCTCCAACCCCTAGTTTCTCAGGCTACAACCTGAGGGAAGCTCAAACTCCCTAATTCTCTGGCTACAAACAGAAGGAGGCTACAATCCCCTATGTTCTCAGGATACAACCTGAAGGAAGCTCCAACTCCCCAATTCTTTGGCTACAACCAGAAGGATGCTACAACCTCCTATGTTCTCTTTTTAAAACCATAAGGTGGCTACAACCAACTTTCTTTGCCCCATCCAACCACCCTCAAATATAAGTAGAATGATGGAACCACTTTCACACTATCACTGTGAGATATATTGTTGTAAACCTATACCAATCAACTTGTAATCAACCTGTACCATAAACAAGTGCATCAACCTATACCAAAAACCTTGTAATCAACATGTACCATAAACAAGTGCACCAACCAGGCACCAACCTGTACCTCAACCTGTACTACCAATGAGTCCATCAACCATACACCAAATATGTACCAATCATGCATCAAATACACATAAACTATGACTCATCAAGTTGTACCAACATCATCAACTATACACCTCATGGATATGCCAACTCATCAACTACTTGTCTCAACCATGTACCTAACATGTACCTCAACCAAAATCCCTCATCAATTTCATCATCCAAATCTAATTAGTAACTCTATAATAGACCTGGTGTATATGATCACATACCTGCAAACCTTCCTTAACTTTAACAACAAGCGACTATCATTTTATCAAACTTTACTTTAGTCTCATGATACAGGAGCATCACTCCAACCCAGCAACACACTAGCTAGACATCACATCACATCATGCATCTAAGAGGAGAGAGGTGCCAGCCCTCTCATTTTCAAATTTAAAATTGTAATTAAATGTTTGTAAGGATGGAAGATCCATATAGATTCATTTGTGTATATAGGAGGTAGTGTTGCCTTTAATGGCTGACAGGTTGATAAGATCTAGATCTGATTCAGACTAGACAGCCATTGAATGTAATTCAATGTAATTAAGGAGAGTAGGAAGATGGAGGGAAAGGCTCGAGGAGCCCCTCTTTTGTAAAAAAAAAGAGTTCTTTGTATCTAGATTAAGTAGGCTAGAAAAGATTAGAATGGAAGAGGAGAGAAAATAGAGTCGAGACTCTATAGAAGTCTGAGCTTACCCATACTGTAATTGGACATTCATATTAATACAATGAGCATTTTTTCCTGCATAAGATTCTTTGTGTGTTTCCATGCATTTCATGAATGACATATGTGTGTTATTTTATGCTGTAGACATATGTTAGATTTTGTCTGCAGGGATAGACTCAAGGGAGAAGCCTCAGAGTTACTGAATACCTTGGAGGTAATACTGTGCAGAGGAAGGCACAAAAAGACAGAATCACTAAATATTTTGTAGAGCTCTGCCAGGTGGGCATCGAGTGTGTGCAAGAAGTGCACAGGAGGAACTCTATTTCGAGTTTAGAGAGAAGACAAAATTGTTGAGGATTCTGTAAATCTCTTCTAGGAGGGCATTGAGTGAGTGTAAGGAGGGCACAGGTGAACTCTCTTTCGAGTTCAGGGAGACATAATCACTGAGTATTATGTAGAGCTCTACCAGGAGGGAAACGAGCGAGTGCACGGAGTGCACGAAGGAAGAACTCTATTTCAAGTTCAGAGATAAGGTAAATGTCCAGGGGAAGACACTCACAGAGTTTTTGAATACTCTATAGGTTCAGCAAGGTTTGCTTGAGAAGAAGTTACCAATAGAGCACTTGTATTCCTTGGAGGAGAAAAAGGGACAAAGACCTTTGAGGTCCAAGAAGTTGAAACTCAAGGAGGAGGAAGACTTGTGCAAGGAGTGCACCAAGACAACACTCAGATGAAGTGTTGAAAGAAAGCCTTCAGGAGGCTAGTTCAGTGCAAGGAGTGCGTGTAGAGATAACTTATTTCAAGTTCCTAGCTCAGGAGGTTGAGTGCAGAAGTGCGCCAGGAGGAGCACCAAAATTATTCTAAGGAAGTAGAGGGTCAAGCCCCTTAGATATGAGTCAGTTCGAAAATATCACGAGGGATAGYAGAAGTTGACACCCAAAGTCACAGGGATCACAGAAAGAAGATCGAAGGTCGAGACCTTCGAAGCGTCAAAATATTCCAAGACTGGGAAGAAATCCAAAGCTCAAGAGGAGGAGCAATAGCTACAGTTMGATTAGTTGGAGAGGAGAGATATGGACCATTGGAACCCGTGTCTAGACAATGAAGAACGCACACTAGAAGATATCAKATCTGGGCCGTCAAATCTRAGTGCAGAGGACCAACAGTTGTTAGATCCAGAGGAGAGGCTTAACCCTTGTGTATGTAGGAGGGTGGACTACACGAAGTCCCAAGTTCTGAAATCAATCAAAACTTTCCATCGTCAGAGGAYAAGTGGAAACATATCTAAGGTTTTCATGGAATCGAACATCAGGAGAACAGAGGTGAAGACAGGAGAAAATAACCAAGGAGCTAGGAGCTAAAACGATCCTAGCCATCCATCAAGAAAGGATGTGTGGTGAGAGATCAATGTTTCACTGACTCACGACTCAGAGAAGTCAAAGGGCAGAGTTGTTAGAATTCTTGAATGATGAATTCACGATTCGATGACAGTCATCAGATCTCTGGGAGTTGTGGGCCGTTGATCTAGCACACATGAATATCGGGAAATCGGGAGTCAGGGAATAGAGGTGATCACCCTTTCCAACTTCATGAAACGCAAAGTTCTGATTCACAAGAGAAAGATCTGGATCATTAGATCCTGGAGTGCCAAGAGTTGTTGATCCGACGTGGGATAATTTTGGGGTTTCGAGGATTAGAAGATCTGAGGTGAGAATTCTTTCAACTTTGTAAGTCGCGAAGTCCCGAAACGCTTTGAAGTTTGGCCCCAGGTCATCAAGGGGGTCATATGGACGGAGGAAAATGGAATGGAGCTAGCACTTGCTAGGCTCTTATGTCAGGATTTTGGGGATTGGTAGAGTCAAGGTTGGATCATATGCAAAGTCCCAACATTCAAAGTCGTGAAGGGCCTTTTTAATAGGCGTGAGGTCATGGGTAGTGGTCATGTAGAGGGAGCTCACACCTGGTGTTGTTCGCATGGTTTGAGTTTTCATTTGGACCTGTGGATTCCAGCAGGGAATCAAAGAGCTTCTTCAACTTGATAGATTGAAAAACAATCCTTGACCGAGAGGTCAATGGACCCTGCCGAGGTAGAGGTATGGGGTCTTCACCATGTGGTATCAGAGCTCATATTTTTAATTTTTGTAGTAGAGAGGAGATAAAGAGAGATAATTAGATACCATCAAGTGGTATCAAAAGTTCATCTATATATAACAGGTGAAGGAATAAAGGGTGTTGATGCTCTGTGGTGATTGTTGCAAGGTGTGCAGTAGTCAATAGATAGCTAGGTCAAGTATAGGGGAACATGGGAATGATCTTAGTTGTAGAGTGAACAACAAAATTTCTAGGAGAGCAGGTAGAAGAAGAAGATGTCTACTTAAGGCCATGAACGTGGTCCAAGAGGAGATCGTCAATCGAAAATAAAGGTTGAGACAGACAAAGAGCTCAGCGAGATAAGAGCGCAAATGGAGAAGATTGCATTTAAAATGCATCAATATGCAAAGATGCATTGGGTGTATGAGTGGCCCATGAAGAATAAGGTGAAGTGGCTCGTTCAGAGATTGTTGTCCAAAGGACAGTGAAGGTTTTTGAGAATGTGGCTGAGGTATGTTGAAAACCTTAGAGGTGAAGAGGAAGTGGTTCACATCTATGAGCCAGAAGTTGGGAAGAGTCTCAATGATGACAAGGGGAAGAGATCCGATAAGGATCTTAGAAACTGCCAAGTGGGCAGTGAGGAACTTTCAAGTTTCTAGGTGGGAAATGAAAAGAGGTCATTGGTTGATCTCAAAGACTTCTAGGTGGGCAGTAATGAAATTTCAGATTTTCAGGTGGGAAATGAGATGAGATCATTGGAGGATCTCATAGACTGCCAGGAGGGCAGGACAAAAATCACGTATTTCCAGGTGGGCAAGGGAGAAGAGAAGAGGTTGTCTGACAGTCTCATGAAATCAGAGGTGAGTTCATGTGAGCAAGAGAAGCTGATAGAGGAGGATCCGAAATGCATTATGATCATTGGAGGAATTTAAATATTCCTACCACATAACCCAGTTGAGGCCAAAGCTTGTGTTGTAGATGTAGCAGCAGCAGAAGGATAGCCAACAGAAACTTTCAAGGAGGAGAAGATGTTGATTTTTTCCCCAGCAGAAGAAGAAGATCATTCAGCAGAATTTGTCAAAATTTTCAGCCAGGAATTTGAATAGGAGGTAACTGTAGTACTAGAGGTTCTAGAAGCAAAAGAAGAGAAGAAGACAGCATATATTTTTTTGGTCTGTTTGAAAATTTGGAATCCCTAGAGAGAAGGGTGACAGTGTAGAGAATGCACATCCAACAAATCAAGTTGGAGAAAGAGGGAGAATACCAACCCAAGGAGAAGCTAGAAGAAGTTGGAGACATGTCAGTAGGAGAAATGGCATCATAAAAGTTGTCAAAGGAAGAAGCTGAGCAGCAGCTCGGTGATAGACTGAAGAACTAAATTTTGCACCAGGGTGGCAAGCTAAGGCCACAAGAGATGGATAAAATTGCACGGGGGATCGATTTGATATACCCATTGACAAGGAGGAAGTCTAGTTGAGAAGACTGCATAAGAAAAACTAGCCACTGGAGCAGATGGATAGAGTGGTTGCAGAAATCAGAAAGTTGATGTTGAGGTCAGTGCAAGAATCTGAGTAGAAGGAAACCTACCATAGCAGTAGGGAAGAAGTAGCAGCAACAACAACAAGGCAGTGGAGTAGATGGACAGCTCTAGAAGAGAGTTTGGGATCCAGCTGGATTTCAATTGAGCTGGGAAGCTCATGAGCAGGAGCTCATGAATTTTTCGTAGCAGTGGAGTATGATGTAGGAGCATCGCTCCAACCTAGCAACGCGCTAGCTAGATATCACATCACAGTGCGAATTTAAGAGGAGAGAGGAGACATCCCTCTCATTTTCAAATTTTAAATTGTAATTAAGTGTTTGTAAGGCTTGAAGAGCCATATAGATTCCTTTGTGTAGATAGGAGGTAGTGTCGCCTTTAATGGCTGACAGTATGATAAGATCTAGATCCGATTCAGACTAGATAGTCATTGAATATAATTCAATGTAATTAAGGAGAGTAGGTAGATGGAGGGAAAGGCTCAAGGATCCCCTCTTTTGTAAGAAAAAAATATATTTGTATCTAGATTAAGTAGTCTAGAACACATTAGAATGGAAGAGGAGAGAATAGAGAGTCGAGACTCTGTAGAAGTCTGAGCTTACCCATATTCTTTGTGTGTTTCCATGCGTTTCATGAATGACATCTATGTGTTATTTTATGTTGTATATGTATGTTAGATTTCGTCTGCAGGGATAGAATCAAGGGAGAAGCCTCGGAGTTACTGAATACTCTGGAGGTAAGACTGTGCAGAGGAAGGCCAAGAAAGACGGAATCACTAAAGATTTTGTAGAGATTTTCCAGGTGGGCATCAAGCATGTGCAAGAAGTGCACAAGAGGAACTCTATTTTGATTACAGAGAGAAGACAGAATTGTTGAGGATTGTGTAAAGCTCTTCCAGGAGGGAATCGAGCGAGTGAAAGGAGAGCACAGCTAAATTTTGTTTCGAGTTTAGGGAGACAGAATTGTTGAGTATTATGTAGAGCTCTCCTAGGAGGGCATAAAGCGAGTGCAAGGAGTGCACGAAGGAAGAACTCTATTTCAAGTTCATAGATAAGGGAAGTGTCCAAGAGAAGAAACATACAGAGTTGTTGAATACTCTATAGGTTCAGTAAGGTGTTCTTGAGCAGAAGTTTCCAAGAGAGCACTTGCATCCCTTCAAGGAGAGAAAGGGATAGAGACCTTTGAGGTCCGAGCATTTGAAGCTTAAGGAGGAGGAAGACATGTGCAAGGTGTGCACCAGGACAACACTCAGATGAAGTGTTGAAAGAAATCCATCAGAAGGCTAGTCAAGTGCAAGGAGTGCATGCAGAGAGAACTTATTTCAAGTTCCTAACTCAGGAGATTGAGCACAGAAGTGTGCCAGGAGGAGCACCAAAATTATTCTAAGGAAGCAAAGGGTCGATCCCCTTAGATATGAATCAGTTTAAAAAGACCAGGAGGGATAGCAGAAGTTGAGACCCAAAGTCACAGGGCTCACAGGAAGAATATCGAAGGTCAAGACATTTGAAGCATCAAAATCTTCCAAGGCTGGGAAGAGAGCTAAAGCTCAGGAGGAGGAGCAATAGTTGTCGTTAGATCAGCAGTAGAGGAGAGATCTAGATCATTGGAACCCGCATCTAGATAGTGAAGAACATGCAAAGGAGGATATTTGAACTGGGTCATCAGATTTGGGCACAGAGGACCAACATTAATTGGATCTGGAGGAAGACACACTTTTCCTAACCCTTGTGTATGTAGGAAGGTGGAATACAAGAAGTCCCAAGTTCTGAAATCAATCGTAACCATCCATCGTCAGAGGACAGGTGGCAGTATATCTAGGGTGTTCATGGAATCGAACATCAGGAGAACAGAGGTGAAGATAGGAGGAAATACTGAAGGATATGGAAGTTGAAACGATCCTAGCCGTCCATCAAGAAAGGACGTGTGGTGAGAGATCAACATTTTACTGACTCGCGACTCAGAGAAGTCAAAGGGCAGAGTTGTTAGAACTCCTGAATCGTGAAATCGTGATTCGATCACAGTCATCGGATCTCGAGGAGTTGTGGTCCATTGAAACGACACACATGAATATTGGGAAATTGGGAGTCGGGGAATAGAGGTGATCAGCCTTTCAAACTTTGCGAAAATCAAAGTCTCGATTTGCGAGAGAAGGATATGGGTCGTCGGATCTTAGAGTGCCAGAAGTCATTGATTTGGCATGGGAGAATTTTGGGGTTTCAAGGATCGGAATATCTGAGGTGAGAAGTCTTTCGAATTTGTGAGTCATGAAGCCCCAAAATGCTTTGAGGTTTGGCCCCAGGCCATAGTGGGGGTCATATGGATGGAGGCAAAGGGAACGAAGCTAGCACTCACTAGGCTCTTATGTCGGGATTTCAGGAATTGAGAGAGTCGAGGTTGTCTCATATAAAAATTCTCGACATCTTAAGTCGTTAAGAACCTTTTTGATAGGCATGTGGTCATGGGTAGTGGTCACGTGGAGGGAGCTCATGCCTGGTGTTGTTCACATGGGCTGAGTTCGCATTTGGACCTGTGGATATTTCCTGCAGATTCTAGTAGGGAATCGAAGAGATTCTTCAGCTTGATAGATTGAAGAATGATCCTTGACTGGGAGGTCAGTGAACCCTACCAAGGCAGAGGTAGGGGGTTTGCATCATCTCACATGACTAATTTTGGATTAGTCAACAACCCTAAGATGCAAAAATCATAAATATGTACATGTAATGAATAAAGATCTGAAAATTCTACACAATGTTCTTAGGTGTATTCTATGCAATTCCTTCATATTTCACTACTTGGAACCTCTCAGAAAAGGAGTTATAGTAGAAATGGCATACCTTGTTGAATTATGGCTTATTCTAGAGATCAAAATTGCAGAGAATTCCCCACACGGAATATTTGTTTTGTAGATATGAAAATGGTACAAAACATATTATGGACTGTACTCTAACCAATACATTTGTTCTTACTAAATTTGTATCTATTATGAAGAATTTATGAATTTTTTACCCGAAACACGTGTTTTAGACTAGTTTCAAGACTAGCCACAAACCCTATTTTCCACAGAGTGTAACTCCAAAAATACAACGACCCACAAGCTAAAATTTTTATCACAACTACTTGGATATGTTTCCTCAAGGGCCTCCCAATTTCATGGTCTAAATCATTCTAGAAAAACATTTATTGCGGAAATGGTGAGATGACATGTAAATAACATACCTTAGAAACCATCATCAAAAGAATTTATCCTCCCTTGAATTTCGGCCTTATTTACTTCACCTTACCTCTGAAATTTGGCTTAGATATTCTTTGGTTACCTCAGTCACTTGTAGATATTCAATATTCTCAAGTATGATTTTAAATGAGAGACACTTGCCTCTTATTTATACTTTTATGTAGCTTCCTCAAGGGGTTACCTTCTAACGATCTTAAACCACTTTACTTATTTTAGGGCTAACCCACTTATAACCACTTGTCCACTTAGTAATTTCTCCATTAACTTTATTCTTTAAACAATTTCTTTTGTATCCACTTTGACTTATAGTACACTCATCACTTCACTTTATTATTTACCTTCTAAAATCTCTTAAACCACTTTCCTTATTTTAGGGCTAACCAAAATCCCTCATCAATGTCATCATCCAAATATGATTTGTATCTCTGTAATAAACCTGGTGTATATAATCACATACTCGCAAACCTTCCTTAACTTTCACAACAAGAGACTTGTTGAATTCTGGCTTATTCTATAGAGCGACCTTGTAGAGCGTTCCCTGCACAGAATATTTGTTGAATGAATCTGAAAATGTTACACAGCATACTAAATATTGTACTCTAACCAAAACATTTGGTCTTACTGAATTTGGATCTTTTATGAATAATTTATGACATTTTTACCCAAAAAAGTTGTTTTAGACTAGTTTTAGGACTAGCCACAAACCCTATTTTCCACAAAGTGTAAATCCAAAAATACAATGACCCGCAAGATGATTTTTTTAAAATAGATACTTGATTATGTTTCCTCAATGGCCTATCAATTTCATGGTCAAAATCATTCTAGAAAAAAAATTATTGTGAAAATAGTGAGATGACCTGTAAATAACATACCTTAGAAAGCATCATCAAAAGAAATTATCCTCCCTTGAATTCTGGCCTTCTTTTCTTCACCTTCCCTCTGAAATTCAACTTACATATCCTTTGGCTACCTCAGTCACCTATAGATATTCAATATTCTTAAGTGTGATTTAAAATGAGAGAGCCTTGCCTCTTATTTATACTCTCCAAATAGCATCTTCTAGGTCACTTAACCCATTTCTATGTCACTTAACCTATTTCTAGGTCACTTAACCCATTTCTAGGTCATTTAACATATTTATAACTCACTTAACCCATTTATAGGTCACTTAACCTATTTTCCTCATTTTTAGGGTTAACCACTTTCCATAATTAGAAAGTTCTCCGTTACTTTATCATTTTAATATTCCTCCTTGACTTTGTCACCTCAATTTATCGTTTAAATAATCTTCTTTGATTTTGTCACTTCACTTTATTATTTAAATAATCCTTCTTGACTTTGTCACTTTACTTTATCATTTAAATAACAATTTCTTCTTTGCAAGCTCTTTGACTTCTTTGACCTTTTGGGGCTTCAAGCCAACATATGAGGGTCCTCCAACTTTGTAAGGTCGTAACTCTCAAACCGTGAGGAGTTATGTGATGTTCCACATACCACCATAAATGGCATGACATGTACCATCCATATAGAATAGTATTACCTTCAAATATATTAAAACTCATACCATTATACATGAAACAATCTTGGGTCCATTACCCAAACCTTTGTGCTACTGTAATTTGCTACCGGACTTTCTTCAAGGGTTGACATCAATGACAACCAACCTTAATAAACAATCTCCCCCTTTGGCATTGATGTCATCACTCTGATGCAATACTGAAATCATTTCATGAAATACTGAAGTCATATCACTCATGCTCCCCCTGGAACCATGCATATGTCCTCTGCATCTCTGTAACCATTGCTCCCCCTGGAATCGTGCCTCTGTCCTCTACAACTGATGAATCTCTCCCCCTTTGTCATCAATGGCAAAGGTATCTTTCCATCTGGGGTTTCTCCCCCTGACTAACTGTCCTCTTTATGGTGCTTCCTCATGTACATCTAAGACATATAAGACAAGCATTCAAAAGAATTCATTTTAGAGTATAAATAACTCTGAATCTCTGGATAAGATACTCAAAGGATTCTCGTGGAAATGGTTTTGTAAATATGTCTGCCACTTGTTATTTTGTCCCTACATACTCAAGTTTGATGTTCTTTTCTACAAATTGTTCTCGTAGAAAGTGATACTTTATTGGAATGTGCTTCATCTTAGAGTGCATCACTGGGTTCTTTGAGATACTGATGGCACTTGTATTATCCCAATATATTGGAATGGGTTCATCATAATCAACCTGTATATCTATTAAAGTTTGTTTCATCCAAAGAACCTATGTAAAACATGTTGTTGTTGCAATATACTCTGCCTCGACTATAGATAGAGATATTGATGATTGTTTCTTTCTTATCCATGATATTAAACACTCACCCAAGTAGAACATTGTTCCACAGGCGATTTGTCGGTCATCAATACAACCTTCTCAATATGCATCTATGTAGTCAATAAGAGATAGATCCTTTCCTTTTTGATACCACAATCCAAACTCTTTTGTTCCTTTGAGATATCTGAAAATTCTCTTCACTGCTAATACATGTGATTCCTTTGGTGCTACTTGAAATCGTGCCACCTTTCCAACTACCTGCATTACATATGGTCTGGATGTTGTCACATATACTAGGTTGTCAATCATTGACATGTATTGCCTCTGATCTGTAGACTTTGAATCATCATCTTTGCTTAACTTGCAATTGGTTTTCATGGGAGTGATAACTGGTTTGCAATCTTCCATTCCAAACCTCTTTAGAATTTCTCCAATATACTTGGTTTGAGAAAAAATATTCCTTGGTTGTTTTGATGTATCTGAAGTCCCAGAGAGAAGGGTGGTTCTCCAAGTAATGACATTTCAAATTCATTATGCATATCCTTTGAAAATTTTTGGCTTAACCTATCATCATCACTACCAAAAATAATATCATCAACATAAACTTCAATTAATAAAATATTACCTTGACTTACCTTGATGTAGAGGTTGTTGTCTGCACTTCCTTTTCTGAACCCTGCCTGTTGTAAATATTTATCCATTCTAGAGTACCATGCTCTAGGAGCCTATTTTAGACCATACAAGTCCTTCTTTAATTTTCACACATAGTCTGTATTCTCTGACAACTGAAATCCTTCTGGTTTTTCAATGTAGACTTCTTCTTCAAGTTCCCCATTCAGGAAAGTTGATTTTACGTCCATTCAATACACTTTAATATTTTTGGATCATGCATAAGATAAAAGAAATCGGATTGCTTCCATTCTGGCAACTGGGGAAAATGTCTCTTCAAATTTGATTCCTTCAACCTATGCATATACTTTACATACCAATCTAGATTTTTTCCTTGTAACATGTCCATCTTCGTTCAATGTATTCATGTATACCCACTTTGTGTTGATCACATTCTTATCCTTTGGTCTTGGAACCAATTCCCAAGTGTCATTTTTCTCTATTTGATCCAATTATTCATCCATGGCCTTGCTCCAAAATTCATCCTTGTTGGCCTCTTCAAAATAGGTTGGTTCAATTGTATACGTGAGTGCTAGGTGTGTTTGTTATGGTGAAATGATTCTTCTTCTAGTATCAACTCTTGTGTCTTTGTTTACGATAATGTAATCTGAAGGATGATTCTTCTGTACTCGTCTGCTAGGTGTCTTTGGAGGCACTTGTTGAACTTTCTCTTCTACTTTTGTCGGATTCTCTTCATCTTCCTCTTCTACTTCCTTTTCATCTTCTTCTTCTTCTTTGAAAATTTGTTCCATTGATTAATTTTCTTCTTCCTTTGATTTTGGTCTGTCTGTTTCATCAATTGTTACGTTGATTCTTTCTACAACTTTGTTCAATCTCATATTGTAACACTTTGTTGGCAGCAAGTATATAATTATCATTTTTATAAAGCTGCCTACACAGGGTCTATGAAATTTTACTACTCTTCATAAGAGTTTTTTCAAACGACAATTGTAAATCATCACATTTTACCTATCATTTATTCATGCTTCGTTTTCATGACTGAAAGCATGAAAACTCACAACTATCGTCATCATTTTGTCTTAAATTTTCATTGAAAGCATGTTGTTTATGATAGGATTGCGATTTTTTCCTATGGACTTGTTTCTCTCATTGTTTATGATCGTTTTGATTCTAAGAATGCCTAAGAAACTTATGGTTGTTTGAACGAAAGTCCCCCATCAATTGGTATTTGATTTTTGTGTTAATTTTGGTTTGATGTTTGACCATATTTCTTTCATGGAAACTTTGTCTTTTCAATTTTTGTAAGTCACCTATCTGTGCAATTAAATTTGGATGCGCACAATATGTTTTAAAGTACCGTGTCCTAGAATGTACCCAGTGCCAAGGTGGAATATGTAGTACAGAATACCATCACTCCTAAGTATGGTCTCAGGCTTCACGATTTTGCTCCCACACATTGTGATTAACACTTTGTCCACCGTTTGAACTGTCACAACATTGTATTGATAAGGCTTAGGGCTATGGCTCTGTGGCCTTTTTCCAAACCCTACCTGTGAGTTCTGTGTTAATGTCCATCCATTCGACATGTCCCCAGTGGTAAGGGTCGAACCAAATGGCATCCAGACTCTACTTTCATATGATAATGCTAGGGAGGATTTGGAAAGAAACGGTTGGCGTTTGTTCATCGAAAAATTTCAAGGTTTTAACCTCCAGGTGACCCAAGACTTTGCCTTAACCTTTGATGGTTTTAGGGAAAAAATTAGTGATGTGCAGCTAGAAGTGACAAAAGAGTCCTTAAGCCAAGCCACGAGATTGCCAGCAGTTGGTCAGAAATGGTTCAAGAATGCGAAAGTGGAGGAGGTCCCCTGGATGTTATTGTTTACCTCATGAAAAATAGCCAGTTGTAATCGAGGTATGTTGACTTCATTATTGAAACCCAGATGGCATGATTTACTTGCTGTAGTGAAGCAATTTATCACTTGTGAGGGTCGATTCAGACTGGTTTTCCTATATCATCTATGCCTCCTTATGGGTTTTATTGGTTTTCCATTGAATATGCCTTACTACCTACTCAGAAGTCTATATAAAATGGGTAAACGTTTTAGGAAATAGAGGTCTGATTCGAGTTTATTCCATCATGGTTTAATTAAAATTATCCTCATGCACTAGTTGCAATTACAAAATGATTGTTGGGATGCATTCAATTCACGAAATGGCTTTGGCAACAGTGAGTTGGGACAGGTAGATAAACCGGTCATTATTGAAACCCTTGTGAACCCTACAACCTCTTCTCCACCACTCCAGGTCTATGATCTTTCCCCTAATAATGAACCCTTGACCTATCCCGATGTCACTCAACAGGACAGTCAACTAGGTTTGCATCCAAAAGATAGCACTAAAACTATTAAAAAACCTACAATAAAGAAGCTAAAGGGTAGTGTTGATGTTAATTTAAAGAACAAAAGGGTTGGTCATTTAATTTCTCGATGTGCTCGAAATAAATTGAAAACCCGTGCAGACACAATCAACACGATTGAAGTGATTGAAGACTCAGATTCAGAAATTGAGAAATTCTTGGCTAAAGAGGACCCTGTGTCATACAGGCTATACCCTGACCGACCCTATGACTATGTAAACAATCTGCCTCCTTGTCTAAAGGACAATCCCAAATTTTCTAGCATCCAACTCTTTGATAAGCCTACCATTCTCATGGGGGACTCCCCGATCCTTAATGATGTTAGCGCTAATGAAAATTCCTTACAGTCAATGTGATGAGTGTCGATCATGGATCGACAGGTACTATATTGATGTTCCATTGCTTCAGTCACGACTCAAGTCTTTAAAAGACCAAGTCAATAGGTTGACAAATGAAAACAACAAACTCAAGTCCAATATCCAAGGGAAGGAGAAACGATTGAAAACTACAGGTCGTTTCATTTTCAAGAATGTAGAGGCAACAACAGCTATCGTAAATTCCAAAATTTCTTGATATGTTTTAATTCCATGATTTGAGGTATGATGTTTTTAAATTTTAGCATGATTTTGTCACTCTTAAGTTAGGATATTCGATTTGATTGAATAGATTATTTTTCTTATTAAGATTAGTTTGTTTTGTTTATTTAATAAAATATGATTGTATTTGTTATTCTAACTAGCTACATAATCCTAAGATTTTGTAGCCAGTTAGAAAAATTCGAATTGTTTGATTTGACAATTGAAAACATATCTAAAATATTCTTATTTTCATTTGTTTTCAGGATGATTAAGGAGCCCATGATTTCCAAGGAGATATGAGACACTTTTTGAGATCTCCCAACCATGTCACCTTTGTATTTTGAGTAAATTAGACTGCTGGTAGCTTTTGATATTTAGTAAAATTAGGGTGGTTGCATCCCCCATTATTTTTTGAAACCAACTTGATCTTTTCAACAGGAAATAGTTATGTTTCTTGAAACCTATATAAACCTATTATTTTGCATACATTATATCATCTCAGCCTGGGGCAAAACTATGGATGTTTCACTACAGAATTGAATGGAATATAATACACATCATAGCTTTATCTTTTCTGTATGATGTTTTTATTCAAGTCATGTTTATTTCAATTTGTTAAAATATTATGATTGCTTTTGTCGTTGTGGTTTATTATCAGTTGGTATGATTAAAGATTATATACTGTCCATATTTTCATGTCCTAGATATAACACATAGTAATCATTCCTTCAATTTGAATTAAGAGATTTATCTCTAATTTCAATCAAACGTTTATACGCAAGTTCTCACAGGAAGAATTATCTTATTATGCCTGCTTGTAAAATTATAAGATTGTTGTGACTGTATATATTATGTGTTCTGTTATTATGATTCAAACTCCATCATTACTGCTTCACATTTATTAGGAACAGTTTCAGGATCTGTCGTAGGTTTATCTCATCAGATAAGGTGACTGGATGCAATAACAGGTCAGCCTGTTATTTGATTTCATTAGTATAATAAATATAGAAGCTTCCTGTAGTTAAAACACTTTCTACCATCTGTTATTTCTTTTGTTTAATTAGACAGTTTGATATTTGATTTCTTAAGTATAAACATCTAAAAAAAAAAAAAATCAAAAGATTATATAGTAATTTTACTGTTGTTTAAAAAATCAATTTACATTCGATTTTCATGGATTTAGATTAAAAATCGTAGTTTGTATATATTATATATATCTTATAAATAGAATTATTGTATATATAAATTGTACATATATATATATATATATAGTTAATTGTACTTATAGATTTTAGTAGTTGTTATTTATTAGGTTATTGTTTTTCCTTTGGTTATTTTTGTTTTCTTTAGGACTTAGATCGGCTAACGGAGCCACAAAACCCGTCAGGGTGAGTTAATCCAAACGGATTGGGTTAATTAGACAACCCTGGACCGGACTCACTCTTCCAGTTGACAAGCGGTCATTTTCGCCCGTCAACACACTTGTATGCTTTCCTTGTACTTGATTAACCAACAAGTACTCCTTTGTCCACACGAGCGTCAAACTTTCCCATTTTTCCATCTTCTCTTTTGATGTAGCATTTTCTTCCAAAAACTCTGAAGTGCTTCACATTTGCTGGTCTTCCTTTCCATAGCTCGTAGGGAGTTTTGTTAGTGTTGTTTATGAGCATTACTCTGTTTTGAATGTGAAATGTTGTATGCACTGCCCATGTCCAAAATATATCTGTCAATTTGGAATCCATTAGAATTGTTAGAGCCATTTCCTGTACTGTCATGTTCTTTCTTTGAACAACTCCATTCTGTTGAGGTGTCCTAGCAACAAAGAATTGCCTTTTTATTCCATGATTGCTGCAATAGTCCATAAATTCCTTTGAAGTGAAATCTCCTCCATTATCATATCTCAAGCATTTGATTTTTGAATCCATTTCATTTTCAACCATTTCCTTGTAGATCTTGAAGTTTTCAAAAGCTTCTGACTCATTCTTGAGAAAGAAAACTGCAGACATTCTTGTATAATCATCAACTAATAACATAAAGTATTTCTCACCTTTTAAACCCTTTGTTGTAATTGGTCCAACTATATCAGTATGTACAATTTCCAATGGTCTTGTCATTGAATATTCCTTTGATTTGAACCTAGTCTTTGTTTGCTTTCTTTTTTGACAATGCTTGCATAAAGTGTTGGTTGGTTTCATGATCTGGGGCATTTCTCTGACTGCTTCTCTTCTGTTGAATTTGACAAGGTTATCAAAATGTATGTGACCCATTCTTTT
Source organism: Picea engelmannii (assembly GCA_009831015.1). NCBI lineage: Eukaryota > Viridiplantae > Streptophyta > Pinopsida > Pinales > Pinaceae > Picea > Picea engelmannii. Next base: position 428,746 of record ML780597.1, read on the forward strand.
GTTCCGTAGCCAACTTTCATCATCCTTTCCTAGAAAACACTTTTCAGTTCCAATTTCACTTAATACATATATGTTACTTGAAGTTATCGTAGCTATAGCAATCAATTTTCCTTAACCTTCTTTTCTTATCTCACACTTTTGTGAATTGAAATTAACTTTATGACCTTGGTCACACATTTGACTCACACTTAGAAGATTATGTTTCATATCTTCTACTAGTAGAACATTTTCTGCCTTGGTATCCTTGTTCCCAATTATGATTGTGCCTTTTCCAATGATTTTAGTTGAATCATCATTTTCAAAGGAGACTAATCCATCTCTTTCCTTTCGTAATGTAAGAAACGTGTCTCTATCACCTATCATGTGTTTTGAATAGCCATTGTCAACATACCAACCATGTTTCTTTTGCTTAGCTTGTAGAGTGAGTGTGCATTCTTCATTGTTATACTGATCCTGCTTTCTTATCCATGTCCTTTTTTGAGGTTCCTGTCTGTGATTGTTGTTATTTTGTTGCATTTTTCTAGGAGGGACTGCCATTATGCAATATTTGGCCATGAGTCCAAAATTGTTACATTTGTAACATTCCACTTTAGTGCTCAAAGATTCAAACATGTTGTAACTTCTTCTCTGTGTTTCACTAGGCCTTCTTGGATAACCCCTTTGTGTATGACTTTCAAAGTTGTTTGTGTTCCTGTTGTTAGCTCTGCAATTCATTGCTTTATGTCCAAAATTATTACATGCATAACATAAACCAAAACAGATAGTTTGATACTTGGGAGTTGAAGATCTTCTGAAATGAGGTACTCTTATAAATTCTTATTCTTTCTAAGGCCTATCTGTCGATTGTTGATTCTGAAATCTGAATCTTCTTGGTGGATGAGTGTCCTTGTAATCTTCCTTGTAGATCTTCTTATCCCCCTTGATTGTTTATGCATAGCTTTTTGGATATGTTTCTTGCTCTATTTTTTTGGAGCTTGATCATTTTTCTATCTGATTGTATCTAAGTCCGGACTTGTCATGATGAGATTTTTTACTATTGATAATTTCATCCAAAACCTTTGAGTTGTTCTGCATATTTTTCTTTTGAATATCCTTTCTTAATGTGACAATCTCTGCTTCCAAATCTCCAATGATCTTGTTTTTTTCTTCTAGTTGTTCTTTGAGTGCTTCTTAGATTCTTTTATATTCTTCTATTTGAACCTTCAAATTTGTGATCATTTGTTCTAGTTCTTGAGTGTCTTCTTTCTTGTTTAGTTTTTCTTGTAGTTTCTTGTTTTTCTTATTTTCTCTTCTGATAACTTCTATGGAGCACATTAATTCCTCTCAATAGTCAACTTCTTCCTTTTCAATTTCTTCTTCGACTTCTTCATATTCTTCTTCAGCTTCTTCATATTATTCTTTGGAATATTCTTTATCAGAGTCTTCTATTGCCATGAATAGAACTATTTTTGTCTCACTGTCGCTGACTTCATCTTCATCTGATGATGAGATGTCTTCTTTGGTGCATAATCTTTTCTTGAAAACTTTATTTGTGGTTCTTTTGCCTATGTATGTTTGTTTTACTTTTGAGTAACCTTCATCATTTCTCTTTTTCTTATAAGGACATTTGTTAGAAAAATGACCAATACCATCACAATTAAAACAAATTAAAGGAATCTTACCTCTATACCTATCGCCAGTTCCCTTGTTCATTCTTTTGAAAAAGTTGGCCACGTCTTCATCATCTTCCAAGACGTCACTGTTGTTGCTATGTTCTTATTTTTTCCTTCCCTTTCGCTTTGAATTTTTGGATGCTTTGAAGGCTACTTCTTTAGATTTAATTCATCCATGCTTATTGAGTTTAGATTTAATCTTTATTCTAGTGCTGATATCTTAGGGTCAAATATCATAGGAAGATATCTTAGTACTTTTTGAACAATTACATATTATTTGATTTCTTCTCCCAATCCTATGATTGCATTTACTATTTCATCAACTCATAAAAAAATAGGCTGCAATATTCTAATTTCTCATCTTCCTTCATTTTAAGTTGTTTGAACTAACCTCTGTAAGTTTGAAGCTTTGTTGCTTTGAATTTTGAATCTCCTTCATAAATATTTTGAAGTTTGTCCCAAATCTCTTTAGTGGATTTACAATGTGCAACTTTGGTGAATATTGTTTCACTAAGACCATTTAGAAGTGCATTTTTGTCTTTGTAATTATTTTGACCGAGTTTCACTATTTTGTCATTTGTTGGAGGAACTGTTGGTGCTATGTATCCATCTACAATTGCTTTTCAAATTTCAAATCATTCTGCCTGTATATATGTTTTCATCCTTATGCTCCAAAATGCATACTTTTGTCCATTGAACTATGGTATTCCATTTTTATACAAGTTGTTTCTCTCCATGATCTACCTTTAAGTGTTTAAACTGATTTCTGAAGGAACCTTCTCTGATACCAATTGTTGGATTACTGAGAGGGGGGATAAATCGGTAATAGAGAAATTTAATAATTTTTAACCATATAATCCAAGTGTTATATCAATGTAGCATTATCATCCAATAACTGCAGAGTAAATAAGAAATGAACAAATGAACAATCATACACATACACAGTACACCAGTGTTTTACGTGGAAACCCAAAGCGAGAGAAAACCACATAATGTTTTTTCTTATATGTCTTGAAGAATTACATTCATTGAAAGTGTTAGTAACAATTCTTGTCCTAGGCACAAGAGTATTTAGGTCTACAAGTTGCACGRGAAGAGCCCAAGCGCAACACGGAAAAATCTCGTTTCAGGCTTCCAAGCAAGTAAGTGGGCGAAATTATATTGTCGACGATCTAGATTCATCCATAAGAACAGATCGATGGTCGACGGGGAATCGYGGATAGCGGAGTTTCACTGAGATTAGTGCGATGGATAGCACCCATATTGCATGCAGGAAAGGATAGCAGTCATCCATCCAAAGGACGTGTGGCGCGAGATCTAGTCACATCGGCATTTCGGCATTCGGGAGTTCGAAGGGTGAAGGTTCCATGTCGTTCTACATCTCGAAACCCCGAACCCTGAAGTGACGAAAGTGCCCAAAGTCAGGCCCGCAACATCATGGAGCAGTCTCAACCATCCATCCAAAGGGGACACCTGGTGCACAATTAGGCTCCTCGCCTTTTCGCCCATCACGACTTTGAAGAGCAAGGAGTAGCTCCTTCATATCCCCAAGGCACAAAGTGCCAAGAGCGTCCAGGACCCAGGCCCACAGCATCGTCGAGTGAGTTCAGAACTGTCAAATCTAAGAGGGACGTGTGGCACCCAATTAATCCCTCTCAGTGTTTCTCTCATCGCAACTGTGATAAGCAAGGATCAACTCCTTCCTATTCATGAACGCCAAAAGAGCCTTTGAGGATAAACGCAGGGTCACAGCCTGTGGTCACTTGGGAAATAAAAAGAGTTGTGCAAGAGGGGCCAAAGGCATCGGGTTTAGCCATAGAAGGGATCATCGCGATCTCCAAGTGCCATCTGATTCGACCTCAATCTTGGTTCTCAATTGGATTAAATGAAGGTGAGAGGGGGTGGTTGAAACCTCTCCTCACTCATTAAGTGTAAGATATGGAGGATCTGGCAAGTTGTCTACCCAAGAGGGTCCGATGTATCGATTTTTCCAAAGGAGCCATGTCAAGTCCTCGACTAGCACGAGCGGTCTGCACATGCTAACTCGGCACTTAATGGCTCAGCTACTCCCCTTGCAGGAGCCATGCACAGTTAAGGTGGCGTCTAAAAAAGAATGTTCGTCCGAGTTTGACTGAAGGGACACCACGCCTTGGATGACTGAGCACGCCTCTGTTAGGCGATTTTTTTTTAGTATATAGACTCAGTCTTTGTATTTTGTAATCAATCAATGGTTGAGCGAGGCTCCCAGTTGTAAAACTTCAGATGTAAAACTTTAATGAAGGACTGTTATTCTGGTTATGCATGGAATTTTGAGACTTCTTGCCTTATGAATGTCAGTTTCTTTCATGTCTTTGTTTACACTGTTTTAGAGTAGCTCGGAATTGGAGGATCCAGTCGAGTCGTAATTGTTATAGGATGATGTAGGTTGGATCACTGTAACAGTTGCATCGTTTCTAATTGGTCCCTGTGATTTTCTTAGCACTGAACGACTTGGAATTGGAGGATCCAGTCAAATCCCCCTTTCAGTTTCTAGAAGCCCTGAACCAAGAGGATCATGCATTCAGATGTTTTCTTCTACAAACTGTTGAAAGGCCTGTTGCCTGAGGTAGTTTGCTCACTCTTCTTACCAAGTCTTCCACCTGCTCATCTTTTAATCAACTCACTGACTGAAGTTAGATCAAGACCTCCTTTGTTCCTTACATACCAGACCCAGTCTTTGAGTTAGAATGATATCTTCCCAAGTCTCTACCCATTTGATCACCCATTAAAATTATCGTGACATAAAACTGATGGGTGTTGGGCTCTGCTCCTACAAGAAATCCAGGAGTGACTTCTGATGCTAACATTTCTGGCACCGTTGTCGGGGATGAAGTTAAAATTTTTCCCCGGGATTAAACAACATTGAGCCTCTGATTTTGAAGGTGCATCAGGTATCAGAGCCTTTGAATATTTCTACTGTGAACCTGGCGACTCCATTGTGATGAATCCACTGTGGCGAACCTGCCGTGTTAATTGTGGCTTTCATAGGCAGACACATGCAGTCCCATCCACAGTTGCCTCTATCTACACCTAAAACTAATCTGGAGGTGGTTCTCAGAAAAGGAAAGGCCTCTAAAGAAGAAGCTTCCATCGCCAAACCAGGTAATCTGCCATCTCCTTCTGTAGGAACTCCATTTTCTCCTCCTTAGTTTCTTAATAGACCTTTTTCTAAGGTTTCCCGTTTCTTGAATTTCGGGAGTGTTCCTGTTGATTTTTCCCCTCCTGGTCTGGGATTGGATGGAGAAATCCTTGTCACTCCCCTCTCCCCTGAAGTTGTACTTTGGCATAGACCCAGGACCACAGAAGATTTCCCCACTCCTATCTTTACCACTCCTCCCCTTGTTACTATTTCCACTTCTGCACAAAGAGGAGCATCTGTTGACTTGAGCCTGTTAGCCTTCTCCTTAAATCCCCTTTTGTTTCCCATTTCACTTCAAGACTCATTGCCAGTAGTCCCTTCGTGAACTCCTTCTCCGCCAAGTTCTCCTTCACCTAATATCCCTATGGTTGGCGCTAATCCCCCTCTAAATAGAATGGATGCCATAGCTGCTGCCAAATATGCTCCCTTAATCCTACCCCATCCTATGAATCCTCTCCCTGCTGGAGATTACTTGAAGTATATGCCCAAGTTCACTGGGGAAGGGGACATAACTGCGGAAGAGAACCTGGCTGCTTTCTACAGTTATGCAGAAAACCTGAACATTGAAAATGAAGATGTCTAGATGAGAGTCTTCATCCAAAGCCTGGATGGTGAGGTGAAGAAGTGGTTTAGAGGATTGGCCCCCGGATCTATTGATGGGATCGAAGCCCTGGATAGTGTTTTCCTGAGTCATTGGGGAGATAAGAAGGATTTCATGTATTACATGACAGATTTCGGGTATTTGAAGAAGATGGAAGGAGAGTCCGTCTTTGACTTCTCCAAAAGATTCAATAAGATGTATAATAAAATTCTTGCTGAAATAAAACCCTCAGAAGCCTCGGCCAAGATTTCTTATGCTAGTGCGTTTGGCCCCGATTTCTATCTTTTATTAAGAGAAAGAAGAGCCACCTCCTTAGCTCAAATGCAAGATGTGGCCATAGAGGTGGAATCTAATGTATTAGCAGCTGATAGACTGAGGAACAAGGTCGATGCAGACAGGAGAAAGGGAAGAGTTGAAGCCTCAACTTCTAGCCCATCGGTGCCCCACCCTCAAGTGGATGAACTGACCAAGATGGTGAAGTATCTATCTATAGAGATGGAGAGAATGAAGGTGGAGGGGAGGCAAGCATACAAGGGCCCTCAAAATCATCGAAAATAAAGGAGGTTTCAGGAGGCCAAACAATGTTACTTCCCTGACTGTGCAAAGAGAGAGGGGAAGAGACAAAGAAGACCAGAAAATTCAGGCCCCTTTTCAAAAAAAAATTGTGGCCGAGGAGGAAGAAGGGGAAACAGATGAGCTTGATCCTGAAATCCATTGCTTTGGAGACACTCCTCCTTTTCCTCATATCACTCAATCAGCATACGAGGAATCTCTGATGGACAGTCAGCTAAATGAACTGAGCAAGGGAGACAAGGGTAGTGGCAGCCAAGGCAGGTATGAATTGAGGTCCAAGAAAATGACAGTAGCACCTAGTCTTCCTGAGCAGTTCACTAGAATAGAGAATCCTACTAATGATGTAGCAGACAGTCACAGAGGTAAGAAGACCTGACCTCTCTCTCCCATAGTGAAGAGTCATGTTCTTGAAATAAGAGAAATCCTGAAGCTTACATCTTATTTTAATTTCGAGCATGAAATTCAAAAGATCATAATCCTTGTGCCCCTAATCGAATTGATTAAACATGAAGGGTTCAAAATACGCTTCTCTGAGCTCTTACAGTCTGAGGTCTCATGCCTTCCCACAGACTCCATCAATTTGCAAGATGAAAAGCCTGCAGTTATTCTAGGTCCTATGGTAGAAGAAAGAAATGACTCATCTCCTCCCTTCTACACTTCCTTGAACATACATGACAAGGTACTGCACAACTGCTTGATGGATTTGGGGGCTTCTCACAACCTCATGCCCAAAACTGTCATGGAAGAGTTAGGGCTAGAAGTCACCCAAGCCTATCATGACCTCTATTCCTTTGACTCCAGGAAAGTTCAATGTCTAGGGGTTATCAAAGACATGGTTGTGACCTTGTTTCAGTTGCCCATGAAAAGTGTGGTCATGGATGTTGTAGTAGTTGATGTCCCCCCCAAGTTCGGTATGTTGTTATCAAGATCTTGGATAAAAATACTGGGGGGAACCTTGCAGATGGACCTCACATATGATACTATCCCATTGTTTGGAGGAGAACATAGGAGGCTATACAGGGAAGCCCAACTGGCCTACATAATCAGTGATGAAACCAACCCCACCAACCATCCCATTTTTTCCTTAGACGTTGATTTAGGTTCCTTTGTACTTCAACTCACTAATTCTCTCGAGACTCCTCTGAAACTTAGGAATTTTACCACCACTTCCCATAAATTTCCTCCCTCCATCACCCCCGTCTGGAAAATGTTCTTTGATGGAGCTGTTTCCAGGGAAGGCACTAGTGCTGGGGTGTTTTTTGTGTCACCCGCTCAGGAAACCATATCTCTGTCGTAAAAATTAGAATTTGAAGCTACCAACAATGTGGTAGAGTATGAAGCTCTTTTCCTAGGACTAAGAGCCGCAAAGGAAATGTGAATTCAAGAGGTAGCAGTGTTCAGAGATGCAGAATTGGTGGTCTGGCAGATCAGAAAGTCTTATCAGGCTAAGCATCCTCAACTCAGGAGCTACAGAAATGAGGTATGGGACTTAATTGACTATTTCTTCTTAGCATTCAACATTTCTTTCATCCCAAGAGAGAAGAACACAGTGGCAGATTCCTTGGCTACATTAGCGAGCAATTTCAAAGCACCCTTGCCACCCAAATTCAGATATGATGTAGAGGTAAAATACAGGCCCTCCATGCCTGACAACGTCAAACATTGGAAGGTATTCGAAGATGGTCTTGAGATCAAGAAATTCTTGGAAACTGTTGAAGAATTTTCAGAGATGCATATCGACCAAGACTTTGTCTGTGAAGAAGAGCTCGATGGGGGTAATTTTCTGAGTAAAATAGCAGAGAATAACATTGTGCAGCTCCCCAACAACCATATTCCAAGGGGAATGGTTCCTTTGGAAATGATTTTTGATAGAAATGATATGTCGTTAAATGGGGAAATATCGGAGGATGACGTTGATACCATTCAGTGCAACATTGGCACTGAGAGTGAGCCCAAGTTTATCAAATTGTCAAGAAATCTGACAAAGGAGTAGAGGTCCAAATACACTGGACTTTTGAGGGAATTTGATGATGTTTTCGCCTGGACCTACGAAGACCTCAAAACATATGACACTTCTGTCATTGAGCATAAAATCATGTTGAAAGGGGAGGCAAAGCCATTTAGGCAGAAGCTAAGATAGATCAATCCTATGTTGTTGCCTATCATGGTGATGGAAGTGAAGAAGCTGCTTCAAGCCCAGATCATCGTGCCACTAAGATACTCGGAGTAGGTGGCCAACTTGGTCCTAGTGAGGAAGAAGAATGGAGAAATCAGACTCTGTGTAGACTTCAGAAACCTGAACAGGAGCTCATGGAAGGATAACTACCCCTTACTAAAGATGGAACATATATTGCAGAGGGTAACAGGAGCATCCAGGACGTCCATGATCGATGGTTTCTCTGGCTACAATCAAATATCTGTTCTACTTGAGGACAGGGAAAAGACAACATTTACCACTCTATGGGGCACATTCATGTATGCCAAAATGCCTTTTGGATTGATGAATGCAGGGGCAACGTTTCAATATGCCATGGATATAGATTTCATTGGGGAAAAGGATAAATTTGTGGTCATCTATCTGGATGACATAACAATATTTTCAAAATATGATAAAGAACATTGTTATCATCTTAGAAAGGTTTTCCTGAAATGCATGAGTTTTGGCATTTCTTTAAATCCCAAGAAATATCTATTCGCCATGTAGGAGGGAAAGTTACTAGGCCACATAGTATCAGTGGAAGGAGTCAGGATTGATCATGGCAATGTTGAGGCAATACGAGCCTTATCAATCCCGAGATCTAGGAAGGAGGTCCAATCTTTCCTTGGCAAGATTAATTTTCTGAGGAGGTTTGTTCCTAACTTTGCTGAGGAGGTAAAACTTATAACAACCATGTTAAGGAAGGGAAATGAAGTAAGGTGGACTTCTGAATCATGAAATTCCTTCGAGAAAATAAAGAAGGCCTTGACTAAAGCCCATGTGCTTATCAGTCCTGATTACTCGAAGGATTTCCTTATTTTMTCCTTTGCCTCACTTGACATGATGGTTGTTGTCTTATTACAGACAAACGAGGTTGGGCTAGRGTAGCCTATTGCCTATTTCAGTCGAGCATTGAGGGATGTCGAAGTCGGGTATGACACTATGGAAAAGCAGGCCTATGCCCTAGTTAAGGCTTTCAAGACCTTTAGAACCTATGTCCTGCAGTCAAAAATCATTGCCTATGTCCCCTCAGTTGTTGTTAAAGACATTCTTATTCAACCTGACATAGACGGGAGGAGCAAGTGGATAGCCAAGATTCTGGAATTTGACCTGCAAATAAAGCCTACCAAATTGTTCAAAGGTCAAGGTTTATTCAAGCTATTGGCTAAATCCAATTGCCAATCTTTGGGGGTAAGTTTCATCAACGAATATTCAGGAATTTAGCAGGATCAGCTGTCTGAAATAAACCCTCTAAAGGAGCCCCCGTTGTCTTGATGTCCATGGTACAAGGATGTCATATATTTTCTACAAGAGTTGCGGCCTCCAGACGACCTGTAGAGAAACAAGGCAAAAGCTCTGAAGCTCAAAGCAGTCAGATACTGCCTTATCGATCAAATTTTATATTGGAAAGACCCCCTGGGGTTTCTTTTGAAATGTGTCAATCCGCAAGAGGCTGACAGGATCATGGTTTAATTTCACGACAACCTATGTGAAGGGCACCATTTCTGGAAAACCACAGCCTACAAAATCCTCAAGGATGGATACTACTGGCCCACCATATTCACTGACGTCTGCAGAAGGGTCAGAGCTTGCATCAAATGTCAAAGATTTGCAAGAAAACAACATCTCAAGTCTTTGTCGTTAAATCCTGTGGTTGTTTCATGACCTTTCTAGCAATGGGGCCTAGATTTCATTGGAGAAATTCACCCCACTTCTAGTGGGTAGCACAGATGGATCCTGACTGCTACATATTTCTTTACCAAGTGGATTGAGGCTATCCCCACCAGGAGTGCTTCCCACAAGGTAATCATTGGATTCCAGGAAGACCTCATCACAAGATTTGGCTGCCCAAGTAAGATTGTCACTGATAATGCAACCTCTTTCAGGGCAGATCCATTAGCCAAGTTCTGTGAGAAATTTGGGATCAAACTGATTCACTCCACCCCATACTATCCCCAGGGCAATGGCTTAGCAGAGTCCTCCAACAAAAGCCTGATAAGGATCATTAAAAGACTATTGGAAGACAACAAGAAGGCCTGGCATTCAAGATTGAAATTTTCTCTATGGGTCGATCGAGTGACCACAAAGAGATCTATAGGCATCTCTCCTTTCCAATTAGTCTATGGAACAGAGGCTATTTTTCCTTCTCATTTAGCCATTCCTGTAGCAAAATTCCTTCAGGATCATCGAGAGGAGCCTGATGACACAATCAGAAGAATTCATCAGCTAATGGAAGTCCAGCAGGCCAGGGAGCAGGTGATGGGCAGAATCCAGGACCACCAGGAAAGGATCAAGCAGGTTTTTGATAGGAAGGCCAAGAAGGAAGATTTTTGGATAGGAGACCTGGTACTAAAATGGGATGCTCCTAAACAAGATAAAGGCAAGCACGGAAAATTTGAATCCCTGTGGATCAGGCCTTTCAAAATCTCCGAGGTATTCTCGAATAATACCTACAGGTTACGGGATTTGAAGGATCAAGGAGCTTTCAATGGCCCTGTGAATGGGCATTTCCTAAAAAGATTTTTCTCTTGAGCCGCACATGGCTCTTTCGCAGTTGTAAATATTGTTTTTATTTCTGTCTTTAAGTTTTAAATAAATGACTCCATAGCCCAATAGCAAGGCACTAAAACTGCAAAATGAGTCCTTAGAGCATCACAGGGATGACTCTATCCCCCATAGAGCCTAATGTTAGTAAAAATTCTTGTCCTGGGCACAAGAGTATTCAGGTCTGCAAATTGCACAGGAAGAGTCCAAGCACAGAATGGAAAAATCTCGTTTCAGGCTTCCAAGCAAATAAGTGGGCAAAATTATATTGTCGATGGTCCAGATTCATCCATAAGAGCAGATCAACGGTCGGCGGGGAATCGCGGATAGTGGAGTTTCACCAAGATTAGCGCGATGGATAGCGCCCATATTGCATGCAGGAAAGGATAGCAGTCATCCATCCAAAGGACGCATGGGGCGAGATCTAGTCACGTCGGCATTTCGGCATTTGGGAGTTCGAAGGGTGAAGGTTCCATGTCATTCTACATCTCAAAACCCTGAACCCTGAAGCATCAAAAGCACCCAAAGTCGGGCCCGCGACATCATGGAGAAGTCTCAACCATCCATCCAAAGGGGACACCTGGTGCACGATTAGGCTCCTCGCCTTTTCGCCCATCGCGACTTCGAAGCGCAAGGAGTAGCTCCTTCATATCCCTGAGGCGCGAAGTACCAAGAGAGTCCAGGATCCGGGCCCACAACATCTCTGAGTGAGTTCAGAATCGTCAGATCTGAGAGGGATGTGTGGCACCCAATTAATCCCTCTCGATGTTTCACTCATCGCTACTGTGATAAGCAAGGATCATCTCCTTCCTATTTATGAACGCCGAAAGCACCTTTGAGGATAAATGCAGGGTCACATACCGTGGTCACTTGGGAAATAAAAAGAGTTGTACAAGAGGGGCCAAAGGCATCAGGTTTAGTCATAGAAGGGATCATCGCGATCTCTAGGTGCCATCTGATTCGACCTCAATCATGGTTCTCACTTGGAGTAAATGAAGGTGAGAGGGGGTGGTTGAAACCTCTCCTCACTCATTAAGTGTAAGATATGGAGGATCTAGCAAGCTATCTTTCCGAGAGGGTCCGGTGTATCGATTTTTCCAAAGGAGCCATGTCGAGTCCTCGACTAGCCCAAGAGGTTTTCACAGACTAACTCGGCACTTAATGGCTCAACTAATCCCCTTGCAGGAGCCATGCACAGTTAAGGTGGTGTCTGATGAAGAATTTTCGTCCGAGTTTGACTGAAGGGACACCACGCCTTGGATGATTGAGCATGCCTCTGTTAGGCGATTTTTTCTGAGTATATAGACTCAGTCTTTTTATTTTGTAATCAATCAATGGTTGAGTGAGGCTCCCAGTTGTAAAACTTTAATGAAGCACTGTTATTCTAGTTATGCATGGAATTTTGAGACTTCTTGCCTTATGAATGTCAGTTTCTTTCACGTCTTTGTTTACACTGTGTTAGAGAAGCTCGGAATTGGAGGATCCAGTCGAGTTGTAACTGTTATAGGATGATGTAGGTTGGATCATTGTAATAGTTTCATTTTTTTTAATCGGTCCCTGTGATTTTCTTAGCAATGAACGACTTGGAATTGGAGGATCCAGTCAAGTCCCCCTTCCAGTTTCTCGAAGCCCTGAACCAAGAGGATCTTCCATTCAAAGTTTTTCTTCTACAGACTGTTGAAAGGCCTGTTGCTTGAGGTAGTTTGCTCACTCTTCTTACCAAGTCTTTGTTAAAGTTTTAATTAAAATAATGTACCAAGGCAAGTGTTTCTCTTCCCTAGGCGCCTAAGGGGGAGAAATTGTCGAATATGGGTCTTAGTCAAATTAATTTGTGAGATGCAAATTAAAAGATAACTTTATGATTAAAGTGAGGGTGAGTGAAGAGACACCAAATCTCAGCCACCCATATAATCTAATCTCAGCTATTAGATTAGAAAAATCCTCACCTTCCCTCATGAGTTTGATTAAGGCAAGTGGGCGCACCCATTCTTGGGTAAGAAGTTGATGCAGCAGCAGTCTTGTTGAGAGAGCAAGAGACTCTTGGTGAGATGCCAAGAGAAAGGGAGCTGAAGCATTCTTGTTGAGAGAACAAGAGAGAGCGAGAGAGAGGTCGAGCTGAAGAAAAGAGACAACA
>ML780597.1:456497-467083 GCA_009831015.1 Picea engelmannii
TTGTGCTACCGGAATTCGCTATCAAACTTTCTTCAGGGGTGGCCATTAGTGACAACCAACTCAATTAGTCAACACTTGCATGATATCTTTGGCATTCTCTTTTTATATGGTTTTTTTTCTATATTTGGCGCATATTTGGATTACTCTAGTACACTTGTTTAGTGTTTTTTTCTCCTTTACTTTTACAAGTTTTTGGGTTGGTTTTTTTTGTTCCATTCAATCCCCTAGTTCTCTTGCGATATCAACAACTATGACAAAGTAAAATAAATTTCTATTAATTTCCCTTTATGCTCCCAAATAGTTCATCTAAACACTAGTCATTATCTTCTTAAACGTGAACATTTTCATTATTTTACCTGGATTCATGATTTAAACTATGTCTACTCCAATCCAATGAACAAATTGTTTGTAACATAAAGAATAGGGTGTAGTTTCTAAGAAATTAATTATTGGTTCAATGGAACATGTGCATCCTCATTTCCAAAGACTCCTATCTCTCTCTCATCAACTAGAATTCACTCTCATAGGCTCTTCATTGCTTTTTATAGTCAAGAAAGACATTCATATGTTGTTCACTCAATTACTCATGTAACCTCTTTCTACTAGCTTTCATACAACTTAATCACATGCATGGCACAATATAGCACTAGTGTAAGTCACATTATAAATTCATATCGATACTTGCATATGTCTATCGTTGAAGCCTTCTTGAACCTTGTGAAACCAACCATTCATATCGAAGAGTTCATGATTGCATAATTCAAGAACACTCAATGTGAGCATTCTTTTCACTAATGGGATAGATTGAACTCGCACCCTGACACATTAAAATAAGAAAATATTAGTTCCTAAAATAAAGGAGAAAAATACTCCAACAATTAATCAACATTGTCACACTCATCAACATATTCTAAAATATACAAAAGTCTCTAACTGCATTTGATCATAGGTTAAGAGAATGATTTTAATGAAGTGGAGCTAACATTATATAGGATCAACTTATTAAATAGTTGTTGTACTCTTTCTCTCTAACTATCTACATTATTTTCCGAGGTGCAAATATTACTATTTACCAAGATGCTTTGATCAAACTTTCACAATGTTTAGTACTTTCTAGTGATTGTCCTTAAAACCTCAAACAATATCTACAAACCTTAAAACAATAAGTTTACTACATGAATGTTATTCTTAAAGATGTTTTTCTACATCAACCCATGTTCCTTTGTCTAAACCTGTCCTAGTTGTGACATTAATACATGAGCACTACATGATACCAAGTTCCATAACAACCATAAGTCATTCCCCATGACCTAGACACCTATCTACACTGACATATTCATTACCCACACATATCCCATTTGGACATTACATGTTCAAGGTTCTTTCATTCCACTCCAACAAGTTCTCACATTTGAATCCCCCCCTCCAAATTAGCCATAGTTTCATGCATTTTATCTCTTTCATGGTGCATCCTATCAAAACCCACATGAGTTTTGATCATTAAATGCCATACTCTATGATTAGTATCAACCAACAACCTCATCTTTATTTCAAAGATGAAATAGTTTATTGTAATCATGACCATTTTGCACCATCATGTCCTCAATGATACATGATCCTAAAATGATGATGAAAGTTTTAGCATAATGGTCCCACACAAGAAACCAACTTGACATCCTCTCAATGCCACAATAGATGAACCTACCAGTGACTTAGCAAATTCTCTAGGATAAATATTGCCTCTCACTTTCACCAATGCTACCATTGACAACAAAATTACTATTGGATGGTGGAAACAACCATGTACAAATTCCCCACACAACCTTTGAAGAATTTTATTGGCATGTTTTTGTAGATATTAGATAATGATTAGTGATCTAGATAGGGTTAAACATCATGTCACCCATGACACATTAATTTCACCCCATTGAATTGACACCACTACATACTAACATAGATCCATCTTAACCCTGGATATATCAAGCGCCGAGAGGAATGAAATCTCTCAAGGTGAAAACCTTTTTTAGAGTGTGAAACTTGAGGTAAGGTTAAAGGTTTGCACCTAGAGAGATCTTATCACTCTCGACGCTTGATAGATCCAAGGTTAAGATGGATCTATGTTGGAAGTTGTAGGAGGTCAAACAAACTTTGTAGATCAACAGTAATATGCATATCTATATATCAAAGATTAATCTGATCATTTGAAATTTACTCAGTTACATCAGTTTGTTGATAAAATAGAGAGTATGAATCAAAAGTATAGTTAATGAGTTACATGAGGAATATGTTGAATATAAAAAGTAACAATGTAAAATGATGAAAAATGTGATAATTATAAGAATATAGTAAATTACAAATATTTGCATAGTGATCAATCTCAATCTTTCTTCTTTTTCTTTTCTGCTTTTCTAGGTTGAGCACATTTTCGCATTTTATATATATTAATATTATAATTGTTTTAATGTGCAAATACTAATAGATAAATCACACATAACCAAAACAAAGTTCATGACTTCACCTTATAATATTTGTTTGGAAATTTGTCTTCTGTACGTTATTTATAATTCATTTCATTTGATGATTTGTTGTATCTCATAGTTGAATTCAATACAGAGGATTAATTTCCTTCATATCATTTCTTCAATTAATTAATGCACTGAATCATTTTTCATAGTATTATCACTGAAATCAATGCAGCATATTGTTTTATGTTATATAATTATCACTAAAATCAATGCACCCTATTGTTGTATGTTATATCACTATCACAACTACTAATTTAATGCTCCATTGAATTTATGACATGGTCCTTGCCAAAGTCCAAAACGTATCAACTCAACCCAAATGAAAGTATAGAAATTGAAAGGTAGATCAATAAATTGCTATACGAGCATATTTATACAAGCACCTTCAACTTATAATATCTATTTTGAAATTTGTTTTCATGCTAAATTCATTTCACTTGATGATTTGTTGTATCTCACCATTGAAAGCAATATAGAGGATTAATTTTCTTCATATCTTAATATTATAATTGTTTTAATGTGCAAATACTAATAGATAAATCACATATAACAAAACAAAGTACATGACTTCAACGTATAATATATGTTTTGAAATTTGTCTTCACTATGTTATTGTTGAATTCATTTCATTTGATGATTATCATTTATCATTGTGTTAATTTTCTACGTATCATTTCTTCAATTAATTAATACAGTGAATCATTTTTCATACTATTATAACTAAAATCAATTCTCATATTGCTCTAGATAGAAAATAGTAATAGATAAATCACACATAATCAAACAAAGTACATGGCTTCAACTTATAATATCTTCTTTTAAATTATATTATTCTTAATGTCATTTCTTCAATTAATTAATGCATTGAATAATTTTTCATAGTACTATCACTGAAATAAATGCAGCCTATTGTTTTGTGTTATATCATTATCACTGAAATCAATTCACCCTATTGTTGCAGTCCTATGAAAGGTATTTGAAAAGCTAGAAGGATTTCCTTTGACTAAATTAATGCTCCATTAAATTTATGACAAACTCCTTGCCAAAGTCTAGAATTTATCAAATCAACCTAAATGAATGTATAGAAATTGAAAGGTAGATCAATAAATTTTTATACTAGGGAAATATTTAGTGAAGCACCTTCAACTTGTAATATTTGTTTTGAAAACAAAAATCATGCTAAATTCATTTCACTTGATGATTTGTTGTATCTCAACCTTGAAATCAATATAGAGGATTAATTTCCTTCATATCATTTCTTCAATCAATTAATGCATTGAGTCACTTTTCATAGTATTACCACTGAAATCAATGCACATTATTATTTTATGTTATATTATTATCATTGTAATCAATGCACCCTATTGTTTTATGTTATATCATTGAAATCAATGCCTTTATTGTTCTAAATAGTAAATAGTAATAAATAAATCACACATAACCAAACAAAATTCATGACTTCAACTTATCAGTGAAATCAATACAAAGGAATAATTCCCCCCATTTTTATTATTTTTAATTGTTCCTTTCTAATTACCTAATCTCTACATAAAAACAAATTACTTTTACCTTATTTTATTTTTTTTGTTTGTTAATTTGTGCGGGACCTGTTGGCTATGCGATTAACCTGTGGCTTGAAAAACCGCGACTCAGAGGCATCTAAGCCGTCAAAATCACCCGGGGATCGCACCCGGCCTAAGCCACACCAACCCTTAACATTGTTGGATTTTGTGTCCTCGCAGGTTTCGAACAGGTGACTTTAACATCATGAAGTGGCTTAACAACACACTCTGTCACCGACTGTCCTACACCTCAGGGACCCCTTTACCTTATTATTATTCTAATACCTTACAAACTTTTTTCTGTATACTTAATTGTTCTACTCTCAATATCATATTCTTCTTCCCCTTCAAATGAGTCTTTACAGATTACCTACTCTTACCGACTAATTCTTATATTTTGGGTCATCAGTAACTGTTTCCTTTCCACCTTTAATTAATACCTTATTATTATAATTTAAAACATTATTAATATCTATTATTATTTTATTTCATTCTCTCCCTTTAATTAATAGCTTGTTATTATAATTTAATACTTATTGTCATTAAGCCCTATAACTAAATATATCATATTTACAGTTATTTATTCAATTATACTCGTTACCTTCTCTTCGGTTACTCAACAGTCCCCTCCTATAATTACAACCTCAACAACACTCTTTTCCAACTCATTAAGCTTCTCATGTCTGTGATGATGGGTGGAGTGTCCACTCAAAAGGTTGGATGTTTCAAAACTTCACACACAGTTAGAAAATTCCCTATCAACTTATAATATCTGTTTTGAAATTTGTTTTCACTACGTTATTGTTGAATTCATTTCACTTATGATTTGGTGTATCTCAAAGTTGAAATCAATATAGAGGATTAATTTCCTTCATATTATTTCTTCAATTAATTAATGCATTGAATCATTTTTCATAGTGTTATCACTAAAATCAATGGACCCTATTGTATTATATTATATCATTGTTAAAATGAATACAACTACTTGATTATGCTAAATCATTTTTTGTTGTATTATCACTTGAATCAATGCATATTTTTTAGCATTAAATCAATGCAACTAATTGCTCTAAATCATTTATCAATGTGTTAATTTTCTTCTTATCATTTCTTCAATTAATTAATACACTGAATCATTTTTCATAGTATTATTATTGAAATCAATGTGCATATTGCTCTAAATAGTAAATGGTAATAGTAATAGTAAATAGTAATTATTAAAGTAATAGTAAATACTAAATACTAAAGTAATAGTAAATATACTAAAGCAAATAGTAATAGTAAATACTAGATACTAAAGTAATAGAAGTAATAGTAATAGTAAATAGTAATAGTAATAGTAATAGTAATAGTAAATTATAAAGTAATAGTAAATATGATATATATAATAGCGTGTGTAATTTTTGTTTTTATTAATTGAGCCACTTTAAATTTTTGAAAATTTTGAAATCTTTGGAATCTAACATCATGCTAATGTGACAACTTCTGCACCATATTGGGATATACCATTAGTGGTTAATATTATATCATAGCACACTTTAGTGAATATGAAAGTCACTACACTTAAATGGTTAATTTTTAACAAGAGAATATGGACATTTGGTAGGATGTCATTCCACTAGCTATAAAGTCATTCTCATCTTCCACTTCCCCATCACTTACTCTTTAGTTTTATTTTCTCTCTTCTCATTTTTCTTTATCTTTCTCATATACTTATATATGTTTCTTAAAAGTGAGCCAAATATGTTTCATACACCATTATCTAGAATATTGGAGAAAATGGGTTGAAGTTGGACATACCAATAAGCACAACCATTCATCTAGTCTTCAACATAAGACTCCTTAAAGATTGTGAGCCATAGATGTTGCGTTGCAATGAAAAATAACATGTTATGCTAATACCTAAAATGTTATCTAATGAACTTTGTGTATAATTGGAAGAAGATGTAATTTTGTAGTGAAAAGAGAGGGAAACCTAAAGATTTATTAGATCAGGCTAAAAATGATACTCACCCCAACACTATAAGTTGTACAAGTTGTACAATTCCTTAGAGTATATTTGAATTAAGTTTTATCAACTAGAAAGATGGTTGATGAGTACCAACAACTCCTAAGAGAGGAGGGATGATCCCAAATATATTTAGATATTAAAATTACCTTAGTCGTGATTTAGAGTGATGGTTTGATGTTGTTTCATGGATGTACATATATCTTGACATGAATTTTTGGCACATGTGAGCTAGTCACAATAGCTAGATTTCAGTTGTGCTTCAATTTTTTGCATTGTCTTTCTGTATATTTTCATATATCAACACAAGACTTCATGGAAGGACAATTAATTGAACAATTATGTTTATAAGTCAAAGTTTATAACAAATTACATTTTATTTTTCTCATTCTCTTCATCTTCCTAACACTTGTACATTCATGTAATTGTAGATATGAATGTATTGGATGCAAAACACAAGTTCATATTACTTTAAATTGCAGTATCTATATGTTGAAATATTGTAACTTTGAAGAATATTCTAATTATAATTGAGTTATTTCATTATAGATCAAATCTCATTTTGTGGATTGATCATGTCTGGTCTTTTATAAGACCAAATCCCCTTTTGTGGATTGGTCAAGCCATATTTATATGGTGGTATTTGTGAAGTCGAAACCTAGGGTTTATATAGTGGTTTTAACCACTCTTGGAGGAAGTCGGTCCAGCTAATTGAAGAGGCATAAAACTAGCACCTCCTCAGCTAGTATCTATAAGTGAGGATAGCGCTTCATTTGTTCACTCACTCACTCACACTTCTAGTGCGCATATTTTGAAGGCAACTGCATTTGCAAGAAGAAGGAGAGAGAGGCACATGCTCAGTCCTAGTATTTTCATGGTGGTTTTGTCTTAAGTCTTAGCACTGTATTGGAAATCTATTATTGAGGAATTTTTTTATGCATTTTCTCCCCCATGAGGGTTTCCCAGGATAAAATGTTTGTGTACCTCATGATTGTGTTTCTTTCAGTGATCCTACTTATGATGTTATCATCTAGTAAATTGAAAAGAACTTAATAACAGATCTAAATTTAACATGGTATCAGAGCTTAACTGAATAGAGCACCTTTAACTAGGTATCCAAAAACGTCACTATTGTCATACAAGAAAACTAGGGATTTTTATTGGAAAGGAATTTATGACTAAAAACCATCTAGAAAAGTGTGCCCTACCCTAGTGCATCATTTTTCATCTTGGGCACACCTTTTTAGGGGTCAGAGCCTCTGGAAATTCAAACCCTAGTTTGGACTAGTACCAAAAAACTAGAACCAATACCAGAAGTACCAGTCCACATTTGTACAGGTCAATTTTCAAGGGGTAAAAACTTGAAATTTTTGAAAACAGACAACTTCAACCTACTCGCCTCAACCCAATGCATCTCTTGGTAATTTCAGATTCATTTTCTAAGTACTATCATTTTTTGGTCATTTTCCCAACTTCAAGTCAAGATGTTTGCAAGCACCAAGCTTGTTGACAAGTTAGAAGGTCTGGAAAACTTTTAATCTTGGAAGTACATAATTGGAATCATTATTGAAGAGAATGACCTTGCAAAATTCATAAAATAAAATGTAACAGAACCCAAAGAAGATGCATCCAAAGCAAAGTACAAGAAGGATATGGTTAGGCTCAAAAGGATCATTGAAGACTCCATTAAAGATCACTTGATCTCTCAAGTGTCTTCTAAGAATACTCCAAAAGAGATGTTAGATGCCCTAACCAGAATGTATGAAGGCAATAAAATCAACTGGAAGATGAACTTGACAACCCAACTCAAGAATAAAAAGATGCAAAAAGGAGAAACAATTCAAGACTTTTTATCTAGGGTTGCTCATTTCAAAGAACAGTTCGAAGCAATTGGAGACAACTTGGATGAAGATGAACTCATCATGACAACTCTTGATGGTCTCATAAGATCTTGGCATTCCTTCATCCAAACTATCTATGGAAGAAAATAAAAACTCAAATTTGATAGTCTATGGGAGGAATGTGTTCAAGAAGAAGCAAGATTAGCCAACCGAGAAGTTGTACTATTAAGGGATGAAGGTCAAGACCTAGCTTCGCATGCTAAAGGAGGAAATAAAAGGCCTCATTTCCAAAAGGAGACCCATCTTCATAAATAATCTCACTCCCCAAAGAGATTCACCCATAAAGAATCTCACCCTCCAAGGATATTCCAGAAATATCATAAGGGTCAAAGAAAAGAAAAAGATTTCTCCTCTTATCAATTTTATCATTGTGATAATATGGGACACATTGTTAAATATTGCCCTGCCAAAAGGGAAGAATACAAGAAGAGAAATAACAAAAGACATCATGTACATGTAGTTGAAGATGATGAACCACCCACGAAGTTGACTAAAGAAGAGATTGAAGATTATATCTTATTTTTCGCCCTCTCAAGATCTGTGACACCTGGAGAGGATACTTGGCTCATATAAAGTGGTTCCTCTAACCACATGACAATTCAGAGAAACATTCTCTCTTGTCTTACAGAAAAGGAATTTCCCCATAAATTTTCACTCATAGATGATTATCAATATCCTATCAAATGAATGGGAGAATCCACCTATAAACTTGATTCAGGGACTCCGATGAGAATGAATGATGTACTTTATGTACTAGGTTTGACAAAGAACTTACTTTCTATCTCGAATCTAGATAAAAAAAAGGTTTCAAGGTTGTGTTCATAGATGGTGAAGTTCTTGTGTGGCCTAAAGGAAAAACCATAGAAGATGCAATTGTTATTGGAACAGAAGAAGGTGGTTTGTATAAGTTAAAAGGTCATTCAGATACAGCCTTGACTCACTCCACTAAGAATCCTTGTGAACTTTGGCATAGAATACTAGCTCACATCAACGACAAAGCCTTACCATATGTAAGAAAGGTAGTTACAGGTTTACCAGAATTCAATTTTGATCATGAAGGTGTATGCAAGGGATGTGCACAAGGAAAGAACATAAAGAATACTTTCCCAAAGAGAGACAATAAAGTAGAAGGAATATTGGAGCATCCACTTAGATGTATTTGGTCCAATGCCATCAACCTCTCTAATTGGTATGTATACTATGTGTCATTTATTGATTATTATTCTTGCAAGACTTGGATTTATTTCTTGAAATCAAAAGATGAAGTACTCAGAAAGTTCAAGGAATTCAAAGCCTTGGTAGAAAATATCTCCAAAGAAAGATCAAGGTAATCAGGTCAGATAATGGAGGAGAATACACCACAAATTAATTTGAAAGATTTTGCAGAGACGTGGGTATTAAAAGGGAGCTCATCACTCCCTATAATCCTCAACAAAATGGTGTAGTAGAAAGAAAGAATAGAACAATAATGGAAGCAGTGAAGACTATGATCCACGATCAAGATCTTCCAATGCACTTATGGGTTGAAGCAGAAAGAATAGCAGTTTATGTCCAAAACATATTATCCCACGGTGCACTTGGATTCAAAATCCCCAAAGAAAGTTGCACCTAGAAGAAGTGTTAAGAACCAAATATCAATATAGCATAGAAAAAACTCAAAAAAATTACTCAACGCCTTGAAAAAGAGATAATTTTAGATAATAAGACTCTTCGAGGGGGAAACCTCCTTTTACCCCACTTAAATGTCTCCTTGGTATATATAGGATACTAGGAGGTATAATTACAACTAATGGCCTAAATGCAACATAAATAAAATAACACTACTAATATAATATGCGCCAATTAAGGGGTAATGAGCCAATATTAGGGCTTAGCATGCCCCTCCCCTTGAGACAAGTGTTGCCTACAATGCTTGAGTAACTCTGGATGCTTCTATATAAAAGACTCATCTTCCCAAGTGGAATCTTCAGCCAGTAGTTTCCTCCATTTAATGAGATACTCTTAAATGGATCTATTCCTCAGCTGGTGAATTCTTGTGTCAGTGATGGCTTCAGGCTCCAATATGATTTTTCCTTTATCGTCAAGTTCTGTCAATATAGTTTGAACTAGGATCTTGTCGCTTATAACCTTTTTTAAGCATGAAACATGGAAATCTGGGTGTACTCGTGAAGATGCAGGAAACTCCAATTTGTATTCCATAGTACCAATATTTTGCAACACCTTATAAGGTCCATAGTACTTTGGTGATAATTTATTACCCTTCTTGGCTTGCTTGAGGGACATCAATTTGTATGGTTGTAGTCTTAAAAACACCCAATCCCCTACTTCAAAACTTCTTTCACTACGATGTCGATCTGCTTGTTGTTTCATGTGATTCTATGCCATGGTCAGGTTGTCCTTTAAGATTTGGAGAACTTGTTGTTGATTCTCGATGTGATCTTCCACTTCTTGAACCTTGGATTTTTATTTTAGAGAAGAAGTGATGGAAGGAGGGTGGTATCCATAAAGTGCCATAAATGGTGTCATTTTTGTTGCAGTATGAAAGGAAGTGTTATACCACCATTCTGCCAAGGGTAACCATTTGAACCAT
>ML780597.1:484222-521320 GCA_009831015.1 Picea engelmannii
GATCCATTACAACATCATCCTATAATAGCTACAGCTCGACTGGATCCTCCAATTCCGAGTTGATCTAACACAGTGTAACAAAGACATGAAAGAAACTGGCATTCTTAAGGCAAGAAATCTCAATAGTTCATACATAACCAGAGCATCAGTGCTTCATTAAAGTTTTACCACCGAGAGCTCTGCTCAACCATCGATCCTCACAAAAATGGCAGAAATGCCTACATATACTTGGAACTGACTCCGGCGTTGAAGGCGTGATCATATCATGAATTCAATGCTTGACATTGAGGAGCTTCTCTGTTAGGTTGCGCACGCAAACGTTGGGCAGAATGCCCATGCAGTCATCTGTCAGACGCGATCTTTGTCAGGAGGAACTGACAGCCTGTCTCTGTACACGCTCCTTTCTATCCTTCTATTTAAGGAAGGAGATGATGTATCACCCACTTTCTTTATTTGCATTAACTGATTCATCGGGACCTGAGAGGCTCTGGCCAAATATTCATTTGGGAGATGTGGTAGCCTACCTTTGGCTGTCTGCTTCTTTGTTGAGTTTCTGCAGGGGGACTCGGCTGGCCAATGTGGACGGAGCTGACAAAGCTGAGGTGATGGGGCATGACAGACAGGATATTCGGTGACTGAATAAGGTGGGGGGAAATAAGCTGAGGCAGAGGTGGATAAGAGTGCAAGATAATGAAATGGAGGATACATGTTATCGAGGTCTGAGAGGAAGAATGACAAACATAAATGCCCCTTCCCCAAGCCTCCTTCTCGACGACCAGGCGCCAGATCCGTGGGCCCGATTCTGGGCACTATCAGAAATTCAGGGTTCGGAGTTTCAAAGTGCAAGAAATAAGGGGTGCCAGCTTCCTGAAATCCGATATCCGATATGCAATGAGCTCCACCTCTATGAGCTATCCCCTACCGGCTAGAAAACGATCCATATGACCTGTCTTCATGTGACCGTAGCCGAACCCTCCATCGGAGTTTCGGCGTTCACGATGACACAATGCTTGTGTCCACGGGACTCGCAATTCCCCGAAACCCGATGGCTCATGGTCGTTGACCTGTCAACGATTCGTTCCCTGTCGCGAAAGCCTGCCACATGTCCTCCATGATTGACAGTTGTTCCCCGCTGATCGGGAAATCGCGTATCGCGATTCTGCGATGCACAAAACTCTCGCTCCCAGGATTTTCAATATCCCGATTTCTTCAAGTTCCCCGATGGGCGCTTCCCTGTCGAGACTTTCCTGCTGACACCGATCTCCCACCACGTGTCCTTTCCCAGAAGGACGGTCTAGATCTCTTTCGCTGCTTCTCATGTCCATGATCAGGCTCACTTGCTTAACTCAAGCCCCAAACAGATTTCTTCTGTGTGCTGCGCTTGGGCACTTATCGCGCAATCCTGCAGACCTGTGTACCTTTGTTCCCTGATGCCACAATTGTTGCTAACATTAGGCTCCATGGGGGATAGATTCATCTCTGCGATGCTCTAAGGACTCATTTTGCAGTTCCAGTGCCTTGTTGTTGAGCTATGGAGTCATTATTAAGCCGCAAAAATAAAACGAAAAGAACTAAGAAACAAAAAGGACAATATTTACAAACAAAGGAGCCATCTGAGACTCAAACAAAACATTTCTTCAGGAAATGCCCATTCACTGGACCGCTGAAAACTTCTTCACCTTCCAAATCTCACAAACTGTATGTGTTATTTGAGAAAGTCTCGAAGATTCTGAAAGGCCCAATCCACAGGGCTTCAAATTTGTTGTGTTTGCCCTTATATTGCTTAGGAGCATCCCATTTCAGCACTAGGTCTCCTATCTGGAACCGCTCCTTCTTGGCCTTCCTATCGAAGACCTGCTTGATCTTTTGCTGATGGTCCTGAATCCTATCCACTGTCTGCTCCCTAGCCTGTTGGATATCTACTAGCTAATGAATCCTTCTGATCATATCATTTGGCTCTTCTTGATAATCCTGGAAGAATTTCGCTACGGGAACGGCCAGCTGAGAAGGGAAAACGGCTTCAGCTCCGTAGACTAACTGGAAAGGGGAGAGACCTATAGATCTCTTTGTAGTCACCCGATCAACCCATAGGGAAAATTTCAACTTTGAATTCCAAGCCCTTTTGTTGTCTTCCAACAACCTTTTGATGATCCTTATCAGGATTTTGTTGGAGGATTCTGCTAGACCGTTGCCCTGTGGATAATATGGGGTGGAGTGAATCAATTTAATCCTGAACTGTTCACAGAACTTGGCTAGCGGTTCAGACCCGAAAGCAGCAGCATTATCAGTGACAATCTTATTTGGGCAGCCGAACCTTGTGATGAGGTCCTCCAAGAATCCAATGATTACTTTGTGGGAAGCACTCCTGGTGGGAATAGCTTCAATCCACTTGGTAAGGAAATCTATAGTAGTCAGGATCCACCTGTGCTTCCCACTGGAGGTAGGGTGAATTTCTCCAATGAAATCTAGGCCCCACTGCTGGAAAGGCCCTGAAACCACCACTGAATTTAACGGCAGAGACCTGAGTTGTTGCTTTCCTGAAAATTTTTGACATTTGATGCAGGCTCTGACTCTTTTGCAGACATCAATGAACACGGTAGGCCAGTAGTATCCAGCCCTGAGGATTTTGTGGGTTGTGGCTCTCCAGGAATGGTGCCCTCCACACAGGCCACTGTGAAATTCAGCCACAATCATCTCGGCCTCCGGTGGACTCATGCATTTTAAAATCACCCCCAGGGGGTCTGTCCAATATAACACTTGATCGATCAGGCAGTACCTAACTTCTTTGAGCTTTAGAGCTCTTACTTTTCTTCTTTCCAGGCCGTCTGGAGGCTGCAGCTCCTGCAGAAAGTATATGACATTCTTATACCAAGGACATCGAGCCAATGGGGGCTCCCTTTGATAGTCTACGTCAGGCAGTCAATCCTGCTGAACACCTGAGTATTCGTTGATGAAACTTACCCCCAATGCTTGGCAGTTTGCTTCAGCCAACAACTTGGCTAAACCTTGCCCTTTGATCAATTTGGTAGGCCTTATTTCCAGGTCGAATTCTAAAATTTTGGCTATCCATTTACTCCTTCTCCCGTCTATGTCAAGATGAATAAGAATGTCTTTAACAACAGTCGAGGGGACATAGGCGAAGATCTTTGACTGTAGGATGTAGGTTCTAAAAGCTTTGAGAGATTTTACTAGAGCATAAGCCTGCTTCTCCATAGTGGCATACCTGACTTCGGCCTCCCTCAATGCTCGGCTAAAATAAGAAATAGGCTGCTCTAGCCCAATGTCATTTGTCTGTAATAGAACAACAACCACTGTGTCAGGTGAGGCAAAGGAGAAAATAAAGAAATCCTTTGAGTAGTCGAGACTGATAAGCACAGGATCTTCAGTCAAGGCCTTCTTGATTTGTTCAAAGGAATGTCGTGATTGAGGGGTCCACCTTACTTCATTCTCTTTCTTCAACATTTTTGTTATAAGATTTACCTCCTCAGCAAAGTTAGGCACAAACCTCCTCAGAAAATTAATTTTACCGAGGAAAGATTGGACCTCCTTCTTAGACCTCGGGATCGATAAGGCTTGTATCGACTCAACTCTTCTGGGGTCAATTCTGAATCCTCTTGTCGATACTATGTGGCCTAGTAACTTTCCCTCCTGCATGGTGAACAGAGATTTCTTGGGGTTTAATGAAATGCCAAACTTTCTGCATTTTAGGAAAACTTTCCTGAGATGACAACAATGCTCTTTGTCAGATTTTGAAAATATTGTGATGTCATCCAGATAAATGACCACAAATTTATCCTTTTCCCCGATGAAAGCTATATCCATGGCGCACTGGAATGTCGCCCCTGCATTCATTAATAGAAACAGCATCTTGGCGTACATGAATGTGCCCCATGGAGTGGTGAATGTTGTCTTTTCCCTGTCTTCAGGTAGAATAGAGACCTGATTGTAGCCAGAGAAACCATCAATCATAGACATCCTGGAAGCTCCTGTCACCCTCTACAGTATATGTTCCATCTTCGGTAAGGGGTAGTTATCCTTCCATGAGCTCCTGTTCAGGTTTCTGAAGTCTACACAGAGTCGGATCTCTCCATTCTTTTTCCTTACTAGCACCAAGTTGGCCACCCACTCTGAATATCTCAGTGGTACAATGATCTAATCTTGGAGCAGCTTCTTCAACTCCCTCTCCATGATAGGCAAGAGCATGGGATTGATCTGTCTCAGCTTCTGCCTGAATGGCTTTGCCTCCTCCTTTAATGGAATTTTATGCTCGATGACAGAAATGTCGTACGTTTTGAGGTCTTCGTAGGTCCAGGCAAACACATCAGTGAATTCCCTCAAAAGTCCAATGTATTCAGACCTCTGCTCCTTTGTTAGACTTCTTGACAATTTGACATACTTGGGCTCACTCTCGGTTCCAATGTTGCATTGAATAGTACCAGCGTCCTCCTCCGAGACTTCTCCTTTTATCGACACATCGTTTCTATCAAAAAGTCTTTCCAAAGGAACCAGTCCTCTGGGATTATGGTTTTTGGGCAGCTGTACAAAGTCACGCCCTGCAATATTATTCAGAAAATTACTCCCATCGAGCTCTTCCTTTGAGACGGTGTCTTGGTCTATGTGCATTTCTTAAAATTCCTCGACAGTCTCCAAGAACCTCTTGACCTCGAGATCGTCTTCGAACACCTTCCAATGTTTAACGTTATCAGGTATGGAGGGCCTGTATTTTACCTCTACATCATACCTGAATTTGGGTGGCAAAGGTACTTTGAAATTGCTAGCCGATGTAGCCAAGGAATCTGCCAAGGTGTTCTCCTCTCTTGGGATGAAATAAA
Organism: Picea engelmannii; assembly: GCA_009831015.1. NCBI lineage: Eukaryota > Viridiplantae > Streptophyta > Pinopsida > Pinales > Pinaceae > Picea > Picea engelmannii. The sequence continues at coordinate 489,055 of ML780597.1, forward strand.
TATTAAACGCTGAGAAGAAACTGTCAATAAGGTCCCAAACCTCATTCATGTAACTCCTGAGTCGAGGATGCTTAGCTTGATAAGAGTTCCTGACCTACTGAATCACCAACTCTGCATCTCCAATAAATGCTACTTCCTAAATTCCCATTTCCTTTGCGGCTCTTAGCCCTAGGACAAGAGCTTCATACTTTTCCACATTATTGGTAACTTAAAATTCTAATTTGTATGACAGAGATATGGTTTCCTGAGCAGGTGACACAAAAACCACCCCAGCTCCAGCGCCTTCTCGGGAAGAGGCTCCATCAAAGAACATTTTCCAGATTGGGGAGACGAAGGGAGGAACTGCAGGGGGAACAGTGGGTTGCTTTCTGAGTTTGAGAGGAGGCTCGGGGGCATGTGTGAGCTGTAGTAAACTGGAGCCTAAATCAGTGTCCAAGGCGAAGATGGGATGATTGGTGGGGTTGGCTTCATCACTGATTATGTAAGCCAGTTGGGCTTCCCTGTACAGTCTCCTATGCTCTCCCCCAAACACTGGGATAGTAGCGTATGTGAGGTCCATCTGCAAGGTTCCCTCCAGTCTTTTTATCCAAGACCTTGATAATAGCATACCGAACTTGGGGGGGACATTAGCTACTACAATATCCATGACCACACTCTTCATGGGCAACTGAAACAAGGTGACAACTAGGTCTTTAATAACTCCAAGACACTGAACTCTCCTAGATTCAAAGGAATAGAGGTCATGATAGGCTCGGGTGACTTCTAGTCCTAACTCTTCCATGACAGTTTTGGGCATGAGGTTATGAGAAGCCCCTGAATCCATTAAGCAGTTGTGCAACACTTTATCATGTATGTTCAGGGAGGTGTAGAAGGGAGGGGATGAATCATCTTTATCTTCTACCATGGGACCCAGGACAACTGCTGGCTTTTCATCTTGGAGGTTTATGGATTCTGAGGGAAGGCATGAGGCTTCAGACCRTAAAAGTTCAGAGAAGCACTTTTTGAATTCRTCATGTTTAATCAGCTCAGTGAGGGGCACAGGGATMTTGATCTTTTGGATCTCATGCTCGAGGCTAAAAGAAGATGTAGGCTTTGGGATTTMTTTTATTTCAGGAACATGATTATGGACAACGAGAGAGAGGGGTTGGGCCTTCTTACCTCTATGACCATCTKCTACTGCATTAGCAGACTTTTCTATTCTAGTGGACTGCTCAGGAATATCAGGTGTTGTTGTCCTTTTGTTGGACCTCAGGTTGTACCTGCCTTRACCGTCGCCAGCCTTTTCTCCCTTGCTCAATTCATTTAGCTGACTGTCCATGAGAGACTCCTTGTATGTTGATTGAGTGAGATGAGGAAAAGGAGGAGTATCTCCAAAGCAATGGATTTCGGGTTCAAGTTCGTCTGTTTCCCCTTCTTCTCCCTCAGCCACAAAATTGTTTTGGAAAGGGGCCTGAATTTTCTAGTCATCTCTGTCTCTTTACATCATCAGGGAAGCGATATTGTTTGGCCTCTGAAAACCTCCTTTGTTTTCGGTGCTCTGAGGGCCCTTGTATGCTTGCCTCCTCTCTACCTTCATTCTTTCCATCTCTGCAGACAGAGACTTCACCATCTTGGTTAGTTCATCTTCTTGAAGGTGGGGCACCGATGGGTCATAAGTCGAGGCTTCCGACCTTCCTTTTCTCTTGTCTGTGTCGGCCTTGCTCCTCATTCTATCAGCTGCTAACACATTGGATTCCACCTCTATGGCCGCATATTTCATTTGATCTAAAGTGGTGGGTCTTATTTCTCTCAACAAAAGGCATAAATTGGGGTCGAACGCGCTAGCATACAAAATCTTAGCTGAGGCTTCTGAAGGCTTTATCTCTGCCAGGATCTTGTTATACATCTTATTGAATCTTTTGGAGAAGTCAGAGACGGACTCTCCTTCCATTTTCTTCAGAGACCCAAACTCTGTCATGCAATACATGAAATCTTTCCTATCACCCCATTGCCTCAGGAAAGCATTATCCAGGGCTTCAATCCCAGCAATAGATCCTGGCCAATCCTCTAAACCATTTCCTCACCTCGCCATCCAGGCTCTAGATGAAGACCCTCATCCAGACATCTTCATTCTCAATGTTGAGATTATCTGCATAACTATAGAAAGCAGATAGGTTCTCTTTGCCAGTTATGTCTCCTTCCCTAGTGAACTTGGGCATATATTTCAAGTAGTCTCCAGTAGGGAAAGGATCCATGGGATTAGGTAAGATCAAGGGGGCATACCTAGTAGCAACTATGGCATCCATTCTATTCAAAGGGGGATTAGCACCAGCCATAGGAATATTAGGTGAAGGAGAGCTTGGAGGAGAAGGAGTTCGCGAAGGGATTGTTGAGAAGGAGCCTCTAATGGGAGTAGGGAACAAGAGGGGATTTAAGGAGAAGGATATCGATCTCAAGTCATCGGGTTCTCCTCTTTGTATAGGAGTGGTTAAGCTAGGCATAGGGAAATCTTCTGCGGTCCTGGGTCTATGCCAGGGTACAGCTTCCGGGGAGAGGGGAGTGACAAAGTCTTGTCCCTCTGGTCCCAGACCAGGAGAGGAAAACTCAACATGAACACTCCAAAAATTTAGGAAACGGGAAACTGCAGAGACAGGCCTGTCAAATAACCGAGGAGGAGAAAAAGGAGCTCCAACAGAAGGATATGGTGGATTACCTGGTTCGGTGATGAACGCTTCTTCTTCAGAGGACTTTCCATTTCTGAGCACTGCCTCTGGATCTGTTTTAGGCGTAGCTAGAGGCAGTTGTGGATGAGATCGCATATGTTTGCCTCTGAAAGCCACAATTAACAAAGCAGGATCTCCCCAGCGGAGTCGTCACAATGGAGTTGCCAGGTGCAAATTAGCAATCTTGAAAGGCTCCGATAATCCGATGCACCCTTGGACTCAAAGGCTCAATGTCATTCTACCCAGGGAAAATCTTCAATTTCGTCCCCAGCAACGGTGCCAGAAATGTTAGCGTCAGAAGTCACTCCTAGATTGCTTGCAGGAGCATAGCCCGAGACCCATCAGTTTAATGTCACGATTTATTTATAAAGGGGTGATCAAATGGAGATAAAGACTTGAGGAGATATTACTCTAACTCGGGGACTGGGTCTGGTACGTAAAGAACAAAGGAGGTCTGGAATCCTAACTTCAGCCAGTGGGTTGATTAAAAGATGAGCAGGTGGAAGACTTAGTAAGAAAGGTGAACAAACATCTCTGGGCAACAGGCTTACAGCGATTTGTAGGGGAAAAACTATGAACACAGTATCCTTCGGGTTCAGGGCTTTAAGAAACTGAATAGAAGACTTGACTGGATCCTCCAATTCCAAGTCATTCAGTGTTGGGAAAATCACAAGAACTGATTAGAGACAACGCAACTATTACAGTGATCCATTACAACATCATCCTATAATAGCTACAGCTCGACTGGATCCTCCAATTTTGAGCTGATCTAACACAGTGTAACAAAGACATGAAAGAAACTGGCATTCATAAGGCAAGAAATCTCAATAGTTCATACATAACCAGAGCATCAGTGCTTCATTAAATTTTTACCACCGGGAGCTCTACTCAACCATCGATCCTCACAAAAATGGTAGAAATGCCTACATATACTTGGAACTGACTCCAGCGCTGAAGGCGCGATCATATCATGAATTCAATACTTGACATTGAGGAGCTTCTCTGTTAGTCTACGCATGCAGACATTGGGAAGAATGCCCATGCAGTCGTCTGTCAGACGCAATCTTTGTCAGGAGGAACTGGCAGCCTGTCTCTGTACACGCTCCTTTCTATCCTTCTATTTAAGGAAGGAGATGATGTATCACCCACCTTCCTTATTTGCATTAACTGATTCATCGGGACCTGAGAGGCTCTGGTCAAATATTCATTTGGGAGATGTGGTAGCCTACCTTTAGCTGTCTGCTGCTTTGCTGAGTTTCTGTAGGGGGACTTTGCTGGCCAATGTGGACGGAGCTGACAAAGCTGAGGTGATGGGGCATGACAGACAGGATATTCGGTGACTGAACAAGGTGGGGGGCAATAAGCTGAGGCGGAGGTGGCTAAGAGTGAAAGATAATGAAATGGAGGATACATGTTATCGGGGTTTGAGAGGTAGAATGACAAACATAAACGCCCCTTCCCCAAGCCTCCTTCTCGACGACCAGGTGCCAAATCCATGGGCCCGATTCTGGGTGCTATCGGAAATTCGGGGTTCGGAGTTTCAAAGTGCAAGAAATAAGGGGTGCCAGCTTCTCGAAATCCGATATCCGATATGCGATGAGCTCCACCTCTATGAGCTAGCCCCTACCATAGAGAAAACAATCCATATGACCTGTCTTCGTGTGACCGTAGCTGAACCCTCCATCGGAGTTTCGGCGTTCATGATGACATAATGCTTGTGTCCAAAGGACTCGCGATTCCCCGAAACCCGATGGCTCATGGTCGTTGACCTGTCAACGATCCGTTCCCTGTCACAAAAGCCTGCCACCTGTCCTCCATGATTGACAGTTGTTCCCCGCCGATCGGGAAATCGCATATCGCGATTCTACGATGCACAAAACTCTCGCTCCCGAGATTTCTGATATCCTGATTGCTTCAAGTTCCCCGATGGGCGCTTCCCTGTCGGGACTTTCCTGCTGACGTCAATCTCTCACCACGCGTCCTTTCCCAGAAGGACGGTCTAGATCTCTTTCGATGCTTCTCATGTCCATGATCAGGCTCGCTTGCTTGACTCGGGCCGCAAACATATTTCTTTTGTGTGCTGCGCTTGGGCACTTATCACACAATCCTGTAGACCTGTGTACCTTTGTTCCCCGATGCCACAATTGTTGCTAACAGGTAGCACAATGTTCATCTTGCAAAAATGATAGGGGATACATACCCATACGGGGAGTCATTATTCTTCCCATGATTCTAGGAGGAGATATTTATCAGATGCAAATCTAGAAAAGAGCCCTATACTTGAAGAAAGAGCACAGGAGCATAATTTCAGGGGAAGCAATGGTCACAAGGGGAGTATGTTCGATGTATATTCATCATTACATCAAAGTGATATCCCTTGTTCAAAAGGGGAGATATTATTCATAGGAAGATCAAAGGCATTCAGATAGGGGGAGCAGCCCCAAGGAGAGTTCAAGCAAGAGGAGCAGCCCCAAGATGAGAATGGCCCTTTGCCATTAATGTCAAAGGGGGAGAGTTAATCACTTTGATGTAATTGATGTTTATTGATGGGGAGAGATAGTCAGATTGACTATTGATATAGAGCATGCCTTATCTACATGTTGACATCAATAATTGGTAATTGGTGTTGACATCAATGTTGGTATTGCCATCAATTCCAAAGGGGGAGATTGTTGAATCATGTTGTCATTGATGCCAATGGTTTGATTGATTAATGTCAAGTTATTGATTGATGTCAAAGGATTGATTGATTGATGATTGATGTAATATAATATGTATTGTCCTTGATGAGAATGCATAGATGAAGATGGATCAATGAGTTGTCATTGATATGATGAAGATGGATCAATGAGTTGTCATTGATACAGGATGAAGATGGATCGATGTGGTTTCATTGGTATATGATGCATTGTTGGAAAAATGTATAGATGAATCATTATTGTCTTATCATGATTGATAAGATGCACAAATAGATGAACTCCAAAGTGATCCCCTTATGGTGAAATCCCTCACGGGAAGACGCTTTGCAGATTGAGTTATCCTAGAAGAATGGTTGGAGGACCCATTCTCTCCTTATTGTCTTATCATGATTGATAAGGTGCACAAATGGATGAACTCCAAAGTGGTCCCCTTATGGTGAAATCCCTCACGGGAAGACGCTTTTTGGATTGAGTTATCCTAGAAGAATGGTTGGAGGACATGTGCTTGTATGTGGAATAATGAGATGAAGATCAAGGAAATTGTTGGTGAAACTTTCCTAGATGGATAGTGCTTGTCATGCCATTTCCGGTGGTATGTGGAATGTCACATAAATCCTCATGGTTTGAGAGTTATGGCCTTACGAAGATGAAGGACCCCCACTTGAAGGCTTGAAACCCCCAAGGTCAAAGAAGTCAAAGTGACCTAAAAGAAGAAATCATTATTTAAATGATAAAGTAAAGTGACAAAGTCAAGGTGGGTTATTTAAATAATAAAGAGAAGTGACAAAATCAAGAAGGAATATTTAAATGATAAAGTATTGGAGAACCTTCTATTTATGGATGCACTTTTTTATGGTACAGGTTGATTACAGGTTGGTGCATGGTTGATGCACTTGTTTATGTTGACAGATTGATATCTGTTTAGGATTGTTGCCTCATCTCAGTTGGTGTTGATAATGTAAGATGAATCTTGCATATAGAGCTAGTGCTCTTGTAGAGTTGTACTCTATTTAGTTGTTGTTGAAAAACCCTCGGATTGAAGTCCATAATAAAAAGAAAAATTGTATATACATCTTGTTTTCTTTGTGTTCCTTGTGGAGATGATTTGTTGATGATATGTTTATGATATGTATTCACATCCAACTGATTATAAATGACAGCAATGAGTAATGAGCAAATGTTGAATGTTAACTAAGGAGTTTTTGTGTAAGAGAGAAGTTTTGGGAAAAATATCCCCACACTAATTCACCCCTGCCCCCCCCCCNCCCTCTAAGTGTGGTAGGTGTGTCCAACAATGCTAATTATACTATGGTATCTTGACCAACAACAGGTAGCTCCATTAGGATTTTATATCCTAGGGGATTGATCATCCTTGGACAAATCCTGAAGGTCCAGTAAGGACGGTCTATCAAAGTACCTGTGCATGTATATGGTAGTTGTGGTCAGTAGTGGTAGCTCCATTAGGATTTTATATCCTAGGGAATCTCTTGATTCCTAGGAAGATCCTGAAGGACCGGTAAGGACAAGCTGTCAGAGTACCACGCGGTAGCTCTGTTAGGATTTTATATCCTAGGGAATCTTATGATTCCTGGAAAGATCTTGAAGGTATGGTAAGGACGGTCTGTCAAAGTACCACAAAATGTTTTTGTTGCACCTGCCTCATTCTATTGCCATATGATGATGATGATGATGTTATCTCAGCCTCGTGTTGTTATTGATGATGTTGTATCAGCCTCGTGTTGTTGATGTTGTTGTTGTATTAACCTCATGATGTTGATGATGGTGTTGGTGATATTGTTTCCTTAGGGTTATGTTAATCGATGTTGATGTTGATGATGATGATGTTACTCTAGCTCCATGTTGTGTATGATGATGTTATTGATGTTGAGAAAAAAAAATTGATGATTATGTTTAATTGAACGATTATGTTTATAATTCAAAGTTTATAACAAATTACATTTTATTTTTCTCATTCTCTTCATCTTCTATACATTCATATAATTGTAGATATGAATATATTAAATGCAAAACACAAGTTCATCTTCCTTTAAATTGCAGTATATATACCCCATTTTTCTACATTTTTTTTCATATTGTAGAAAAGTTCCTTCAATTCATAATTGAAGGAATCTAGATAGATCATTTTAATGTAAGCATAGTGTGCTACACACTTATTCATTTAATGTAATATCAAAGTTGAAATTCCACCCACATTATTGCACCAATTTTGTATGTCGATGTAATAATTTATTTATGTGCTTGTTTAATTGCATAAATATTTGCAATTTTAACGTAAGCTTGATGTTATGCATAGTGTGCTACACACTTATTCATTTAATGTAATATCAAAGTTGAAATTCCAACCACATTATTGCACCAATTTTGTATGTCGATGTAATAATTTATTTATGTGCTTGTTTAATTGCATAAATATTTTTCATGCCATTGCTTAGTCACTGTGCATATAGACTAAATTCATACATCTATTGTGATTGTGGTAATTAATCAAATTTGTATATATTTTGATCAAAATAAACAAGGCTGTATGGCAGCGTATACCTGTTGATATGCAGGTATAGTAAAATAAAACAATAGTTGTATTGAATCCACCGCATGCGTTGAGATGAATAATAAATTCATTTGTTGAATATGGCAGGCAAACGTCATCTCATTAAAGGACATTGGAGATCCTTCAGCAGCCATTGAAGATCCTTACACAACCGCGGCAATAAGAAATGCATTTGAACAACGAATCACAATTTAGAAAAATGTTTTAAAATAATTAAAAAAATCAAATTGTAATGTTATACATTTAAAAATGTTCAAAATTATTTTGGTCAAACCCCAGCTAATAGACGATCAATAGCATATCCAATACTATATACCACCCCAAGCGACAGGTATAATAAACAATATCCTATATTTAAGGTTAACACTCAAAATTTGTAATATAAAAATAAAACTTATATTTAAGTTTAATCTTTAAATAAAATGTGAAAAAAAATATACAAATGCCATCAACTTTGAATTGTATAAAATATTATATTATTTTATTTTAACTTTAACACTCAAATAATTGTGAAAGAAAAAGTACAATTGTCATCCATTTGAATCCTACTTACAAAATATTATTTTATTTTATTTAAATGTGCCTAGGAAAAAGATACTCATTAAATGAGAACAACCAAAAAAATAAAAAATGTATATCCATGCCAAAAAAGAAAGGGTTATTTATTTAACAAGATGGGCACCCAACTTTTGACAATATATATAAAAAAAACAAGAAATATTTATTACAATAACATTGGGGGAAGTGAAGGCAGCAATAAGACTTCAAAGATTTTGGCCAATAAGATATCACATAAATGAGATTTAAAATTTAAAATAAATAATTATTTTTTTAAACTTTGGATAAAGAGGTGTATATTTTATGGTCAACCATGAACTAATAGAAAGTCAAGCCTAACTCAAAGCTATATACCATGCCTATCAGCACATATAATAATTAAGATAATGGAATTTAAAGTGACTCATTTGTTTTATTTAGGGTGGTTTTAAAAAAAAATTATTTTCCTCTCACCACCCACTAATCTATCACATGGATTTAGCACCATTATCCCCTCAAACCTTCACATACTACTATCCAAAACCTTCTCATACTCCATATCTATTATCTATCTATTATCTTTGTGAATTGAATTTAGTTTAGAAATTATTTTCCACGTGGTTTGATATTCATATAGTACACAAAAACATGGCATAAATAACATCATAAAGTTTTATATGCATATACTAGTGTAAATTCATTTTAACTCCATATTTATTAAGCAATGTAGGGTTACCCTTCTAATCTAAAAAATGTCATGTGAGTGCAGAAAAGGTATTTAATTTCTCAATATATATTTTGGTGTAATGATAAATAATGTGGATAAAGATTTTAAAATTATATGTAGCAGTATGTTCAAACTATTAATATAACTTTTTGTGAAAAAACATATAAATTTTCAAGAAGGGATTATTAATAATTACAAATAAATTTAGCTTTAAGGGATTAGATAAATAAGAAGAGTATGTGATAAATTCTATAAATTGCGATAATTTTTGTAAGTTAATGAATGCACGTGTTTTTAATATATTTTATTAAGTAACCCTTCATGTTAAACATAGAGAGGGATAAAAACAAAATTGAGATACAAATGCGTAAAATATCGCAAGACGTATCTATGTCGATGAATATGTGTCTCTATAATAATAATAATAATAATAATCTATTTTTAAGATCATTACTTAGTTAAATAACAAATTAATGTATAAACTACATGATATTCTTTAAAAATATATATACATCTCATCTATAATAAATTGTTATTTTATTTTTATTATACTAAAATGACTTATAAAGTTATATCACCTCTCGTATTAACATTAAACACATATTAAATTATAAAATACACCTTCATACAATAAAACTTTAACTATAATTAACATACATTTTAAATAGAAAAATATAATCATATAATTAATATACATTTTTTTCCAGAAGAAAATTTTCTCAATTATATTATAAAAATATAATGTGTTCTCGCAACAAAGTTCCTCAAATACATCAACAAATAGTTCTCGATCCAGATAAATCTTCCACACACATGGGGCAGGCATGTCAAGTATGTTGTCAATTGGTCGGATTCTAAAATACAAATAAAACAGTCCAGTAAGTTCAACAAGTCTTATGATGGGGAAAATGTGTAGATAAAGAAGTAAGTGGCAATGTAGTTGTAGATCAAAGACAAGGAGTGTCAGCCATCTTTAAAAAATTGAATGGTATGAGTGGGGCCCTCATGTCCATCCAGCCAATGGTTGAAGTATAGGACACCTGCTTTTCTCTATAGGGCAGACTTGGATAAAAGATTCGCTTCCATATTGTACTCATGAGAGATGTGTGAGAAGAATAGTTCCTTAAAATGGCACTTGAGCAATCGAATTCTATCTATCCACACCAAGAGAGTTATGGTATGTAGGTTACCCTTTTGATTTAACCAGTTAATGATAAGTTTGGAGTCCCCTATCAAATGAAGACGGTCTAAATTGAGTCTAGAGGCCAAATAAAGAGTTTCCCAGGCACCTAGTAATTCATCCCTCGTATTAATGTCTGGGCCACAGCAGAAAGTCCACCTGTAGATGGAAGTTGCGCTGACTTTTATCACCCCCTGCCCCGCTCAGAATTCCATTCTATTGTGATGCACCGTCAAACCACTATGTTTAAGTATACATTATACATTTTAACTACAACAAAATTCAAGTATCATATGTGGGGTTGCAAAAATATGTTCATGGAACAAGATTCAAGTATCATATATGGGGCTTCAAGAATATGTTCATGGAACAGGATTCAAGTATCATATGTAGGGGTGCAAGAATATGTTCATGTAAAAAAACACTAAATAAAGGACTTCTTTGTATTGAATGTGAGAAACTTCACTTTCCTTAAAATATTGGTGGCATTATGCTTCCTTAAAATCAAAGCAATTTGAAAAGCAAAGATTCCCTCACAAAAAGTATGAGATGTTGTTATCAAAGACAGCTTGAATTTAAGCACCATACACTTTATGCAATATACTATTTTAACGAGAAAATTCTTTCCTTAGAAGGTAAACTCACCGCTACAAGATATATCAAATCTGTCCTAACTTTCAACACTAACGAACATAATATTGACTAAAATTGTGGGTCACCATCCTTACTCTCGAAAGCTATAAATCTATTGAAAAAATAATTTAATTACTAGTTGAATTAATTATAAAAAATTCATTTATTTTCACGGGTGGAATTTTTTTGGAGGGTTTTGAAGCCTTTTACAATTAATAGGAGGCCCACCAATTGGCCCTCTTTGAACCCCAACAACCAATTCCCGTGGTTTATTTTAAGCAAAAATCTACACTGTGCACTTTCATATTGAATTTTTTTTAATATAATAATGGAATAGTATAAAAGATATTTCACATCAAATTCTTTTTTAAAATTAATAAAGAAATAAAAAAAATAAAAAAAAATTAAAGGGATAAGATTTAATAATTGTATATGTTATTCTAAGATTACTGTAAGCTAAACATATTTGGATGTTGTTTGATTATTCAATCTACCACCTATTAAATAATAGCTAATACTATTATCTTCCTTTTCACTAATAAGATAAAATATTTTTCTATAATTATGGGCACATGGAATAATATTGATTGTTCAAGTTATGTTTTTTTCAATAATAATTTCTTCATATAAGTTTCAAACCACTCTAAATCTATTTTAAGCCATGATTTGTTAAGCATTGAGAGATCAAATCCTTGAAGGTGTAACATTTATCTTAATTTTTCATATCTTAAAAATTATTTGTACATTTACAAAAAATTTATCCAAATGGATATCAGTGACTACCTACCTCTTCAACTAACTTGAAATTAATGATTCTACATCTTAGCAGATCTACTACAGTTTTGCAAGTCTTGAACTTTTGATGCATTTATGGTACTTCACATAGCCCTACAATATTTCATTGTGGATCTTTCCAAACACATAGAGCATTGAATAAGCTTTCTAAGGTTCCAATAAATGTCCCTAAAAGAGTTTGGATCCAAAATTTGTGGCCTTGAAAAGTTGAAGTATTAACAAAGCTCCTTGGGGCCCGCATTCATTTTGCCACCTCATCTCCTAGTGTTAGAGTTTTAGATATTTAATATTTTTTTCTTCTTAGGTTTTTCTACTTTATGTTAAAAGGCAATTTTTAGCCTCCATAATGGTCTTCTTATGAATAAGCATACTCTCTTCAAAGATAAGCTACCACCATTCTAGCAAGTTGGTATTGATTTGCATATTGTAGGGTTTTTCTATTTCATTTAGTAATAGAATTTGGGCTTCATAGTATTAGTGTGCTCTTTGCAATAACTCTGTGTGATTCCATCTATATTTCTATCTCTATTTTTTTCTCCACATAATCTAGATCAGTGGTATTAGAGAAAAATAAATAAAAAAAATCCCTACATATACTCAACAAGGTCAAGGTATAGGGAGTTAGGCCTCGAACTAACTAAATTTGATGAAAACCACCCTCACCAACCCAAATGACCTCCCATGGCAAGCAAAATGAAAGATGATGTAGTAGGAGATTCTATCAAGTTGTTTCTTGAGGAAGCCCTCCCTTGATAGAGGAACAAGATGATGGATAATTTCATCGAGATCCTTCGATGATTGTCAACAAGCAACCACTTTGGAGGCATGATGCCCTTCAAGGTACAAATTAACTTTGGCATTCCTTTATTTCAAGGCCATATAGAAATATATGATTTAGAGAAATGGCTAAGTTTGTTTAAGGGTTATTACCATGTTCTACAAATTTTTGACAGTGAGAAGATCACCTTCACACTACTCAAGTCCCTTCCCGATGTCAAAGATTGGTGGGACACTCAATGTGAGAAATGCACCAGAGATGAGTTTACAACACGTAGTATGCAATCCTCTTGGATGGATTTTGTTGATGAAATCAAGGAGAAATTCTACCCTACTGGAACGAGAGAGAGTAGACAATGCTAGAGTACACCAATATATTCCATACCTTTCTCTCAAAGATGGATATTAGAGACTCCAAGAAGCACTTGGTTCTAAAATATTGCAGTGGCTTACATAGGTATATCCAAATAGATATGCATTTCTTGGGTTTACATAGGTATATCCAAATAGATATGGATTTCTTGGACATCTCCTCACTAGGAGCCACTTATCAGTATGTTGTCAAAACTGAGCAAAGGTTTGGGTGTGAATATTTTCCATAGTAGAAGTATGGTAAAGGTATTCCCAACTTGTAGGAAAAAGGATAGAGAAAGTATAGACAACCTAGGGACAACCAATCCAATTTGCAAGTAAATAATGGTAATGGGAAGTCGAAAAAGGACACTCGAAAGTGGTGTGAGTTCCATAAAAAAACTTGGTGCAACAATGATGAATGTCTCTCCAAGTAGTCATTAGTGGCTAAGTTTAAAGCCATTTTGAGTTTAGCTCAAACTTTGATTTACAACTGAATTAAGGAAAATGAATCATTTCATAGAACCCAACGTCACCATCCCTCCCACAAAGATTCATTCAAATGAACCAAAGGAGCCCAAGGAATGTGAGCACCTCTTCCACTCATAAATGTGGGTGAAGGGGAATCCATTACATTTCATTATTGAAAATTGGAACCCGAAGAACCCAATCTTAGTAGTGGTCATTAAGAGGTTGAAGTTGTAAACGATGTTCCACCCATAACCATACATCATCGATTGGATGATCTGGGGATTAAACCTATGTGATAGTAAAAAATGGCACCTACACTATGACATAAAACCCTTCAAATATGAGGTAATGTGTAATGTTTATCCACTTAAATTTTTTGATGTTCTTTTAAGAAAACCATATATTTGGAAGCATCATATTTTTTATGAGTCTAAGCACTATATTGTCATTGAGAATTTTGGAGGTCAGCGCTACAAGGTAACAAAAAATGTTTCAACTATTGTGGTCTCCTTCATCTCACCAAAGAAATGAAGGAAGTTAATCTCTTAAACTGAAAGATTTGTCCTCTTCATGATTCTATCAAAATACAAATTGAATATCACCATGACTATGAGGGTCTCTCTACATAGAAGAAGTATGTGGGAAAAATAGTGGAATAATACAAATATATATTCACCTCACCTATAGGGGTGCATCTACATTGTTAGGTAAAGCATGCAATTGATTTTATACATATCTCTCCTCCACCTAATAGCTCAGTTTACAAACACTCTCTTTTGGGGAATGAAAATATCAAATTCCAAGTTCAAGATTTAATTCAAAAGGGACATATTCAACCAAGCTCCTTGCTTTGCAAGATCCTAATTTTGTAGGTTCAGAATAAGGATAGGACTTGAAGAATGTATATTGATTATAGAGCCTTGAATAAAATCACAATCAAAAACTAGTATCTAATCCCTTGGATTGACAATCCTCTTGATCATCTAAAGGGTGCCAAATTTTCAATAATATTTATCTAAATTAAAGCTATTACCAGTTGCCAATTGAGCAAACTAACGCATGGAAGACAACCTTCAAGTCCAAAGAATGCCTCTTTGAGTGGTCTGAGTCATGCATTTTGGCTTGACTAATTCCCCAACAATGTTCATGAGGACGATGGACAATATATTGTGGTCATACAAATATTCCTTTGTGGTTTTATATCTAAATGATATTATCATATTCAACAAAACATGGGTTTAGAATTTGCATCACATTCAACGGGATCTAATCACCCTACTTCAACATAATTTATATGTCAATCTAGAGAAGTGATCACTTGGCATGTAGAGAATTTAATATTTGGGATACATCATTGATAAGCACAATGTGCATGTGAAAACAACCAATATGTAATTCATTTGTGACTAACGTGGTTCATAAGTACCCCACCTAAGATAAGGAGATGTACTACATTGTGCAGGTAGGTTGAAAATGGAAGAATTATATTTTGAGAAAAGAAATGATCATCCATATAATATAAAATTTCACACAACTCATGTAGACACAAGGAAAATTAGAGAATTATTATCGTGCAAAGTTGTCCACATACTTGTAAGAATTCCACTTGAACATTAAGTACAATAAGGGTAGCACAAACTAAGTGAACTACCTTAGCCAATCTCCAATTACGGCACTAACCACAATGCTTAACTCTTATGGACATGAGACTTCAGAGTGGCCCCAATTTTATGGCAATGACCTTTTCTTCACTGATATTTACAAAACATTGGGAATAGGTAAGAAATTTTTAGACTTTCACTTCTAGGATGGTCTTCTAGTACTTCTATTTTCCAAAGCTTCAACCAGACATCAATAGATATTCATATCATGGATTTCTTCTGCATTTCCAAACCTGGCATCGAGAAGTAGGGGTTACATATTTCACTACCTACCTCAGATAGGCCCTAAGAGTAATTATCCATGGTCTACATGTCATGTGTTCCCTCAACCAAGCATGGAAACAACTGTGTATTTGTGTTTGTTGATTGGTTCTCTAAGATGGCCATTTTGGCACCCTAGAAGAAGAGTATTACAATAGAATCCATTGCTATAATTTTCTTCAAGCATGTTTGTGTTCATTTTGTGCTACCATGGACCATTTATTTAGATAGGGACAGGAGGTTCTTAAGTACTTTCTCATCTATCCTATGATCGATGATGGACACCAAGATGACCAAATTGACTTCCTTCCACCCCCAAATTGATCGACATATAGAGGTGGTAAATAGGATGATTATGCATATCTTAAGAATGTACAATTCCAAGCATTGGAATACATGGGATGATATCCTTCCTTATGCTCAATATAGATACTACAAATCCCTTTGCATCTCTATTTACCAAATGTTTTGAATGGATCCAACATATCCAACAACAAATTCATGATATTTTGTAGAAAGAAAATGCCAAGTATGAACGACGATAAAATTAGCTTCAGGTTCCATACAAGTTTCATGTTGGTGATAAGGTATTATTTCACATGAAAAACATATCCTCACAAGTCTTCAACAAGATCTTAAATGACTCCAATATGGGCCTTACATTATCACCAAGGCTATGGATGAGAATTCTTTTTAATATATTATTCCACCTTCCTTGGTTTGCACCCTATATTTATTGTGGTGATTCTTCAACTATATTTTCCACCTCTGATGAACACCTCAGAAGTGCCCAAGGACATATCCCCTACAAAAATTAACCCTAAATACATTGAGTAGGATATAGTCAACAAAGTCATGGAAACCAATATGAAGGGGACCCTCCAGCAAAAACTACAACTCTATTGAATTGTTAAAGTAGGGAACCTCTTTCCCCAAGAGTTGGATTCAACATAAGTTTCCCCATCTAATGAAGGAACGTGTTGTAATGGGGACCCCCTGACCTATTCCATTGAATCAGAATGGTTCTACATCTTGGCAATTCTACTATAGTTTTGTACATCCTAAACTTCCAATGCATTGCTTTGGCATTTCCCATGCATTTTTGGAAATTGACCCAATTCTATACTTGGACTACCAAACACATAGCTCAGAGAATAATAATTGTAACAATCCAATAATAACTCCAAATGGAGTTTGTATGCAAATTTTATGGCCCCAGGAAGTTTTCATATCAACTAGCCTCCTTGAGGCTCGCATTCATTTTACCACCTCATCTCTTAGGGTTGGGGTTTTGGATCTTTGGGTTTTTTTACTCTTAGGGTTTTCTACTTTATTTTAAAAGGTAGTTTTCAATGTACTCCAATGAACTTGTTCGAAATGAGCATAGTCAACACATCTTTCTTCAAAGATAAGTTGCCACCATACTAGCTAGTTGGTATTTCTTTACATAATGCAATGTTTCTCTATTTCATTCATTAATAAAATCCAAGTTTCATTGTATTTTTTTCTCTTTCCAATAACTCTTTGTGATTTCATCTATATTTCTATACTCAATTTGTTCTCCACATAATCCAAATCAATTTGATCACTCACCATGCTTAATAGATTCATGACTAGTATGGATCTAGACTTGTTGTTTTTATACTTGACATGATTTTTAAATTATTTTTATTCTTTTTAAAATTATCATTTTTTATTTGAAAAACAAGTGTTACACATCCCCCATACTATTTCTAGAATGTCCTCTTGGTGCAACAAGGAAAACACTAGTAAAGAAATTTATTTCCTATTTGCTTGAAATTTTTATATGCTTTGTATAGCTTCCCACAAATATATAGCTAACTTGAATTTAGTTGATCTTCGACCAATGAAAGTGTATGAAAAATAAATGGAACCACATTTTTATGGTTGTATGAAAATTTTGTTGAATATTAACCTGTCGAAAGTTGCTTGAAGTCGTGTATCTCACAAGGAATCTAAAATGTATATTATTTATTGTTTACCATGAAGTGACTAAATTCTCTAACTTGAACATCGAATAAAATACTTATTAAAATTTGTATTTTCGTACCTCATTAATTTTCTTAAATATCATTTTGAGATTTCCATGAAGACACTTAAGTTTTAAACCCTACAAGGAAAGAACTAATTAGTGGATATTTTTACAAAGCCCCTTCTCCCTTCTCTATTTTTAGCAAAAATTTCTAACAAAGGTAAGTAGTGGCAAGTTTAATGGATGTTTTTCTTAGGTGCAATTGAACCATATTTCTGCAATGGTATGCTTTAATTTCAATAGCACCAGTGCATAAACCTATCTAGTGCATCGATGTAGGTTAAAATATTTTATAAACAAAACATCATTTCTTCAACAATTCTTGTCAATGCAACATAGATATTAAACCTCGTCGATGCATAACCATACCAAATGAACCAAGATAGGTTAAAATATTTTATAAAAATATCCACCATTCTATTAAAAAAACTCATCAATGTGCTAAATACATATAACAAAATCAATGTGTAAGCCTACCATGCACAAGGTGATAGTACTACCATTTTTCCAAAAACATTCATGTTGATGCACCAAATAAATCTAATTGCACTAGTGCATTACCCCATCATACGCATAGAGGTAGGTTAAATTATTTTATAAAAAATATTAATCACTTTTATTAATAAATTCTAGTCATTGCACTAGATAGACTAAACCACATTGGTGTGTAACCTTACCATGTGCACAGAGGTAGGTTAAAATATTTTATAAAAAATATTGACCATTTTTTTCAAAAACTCATTGTTGGTACACCACATAGATTAACAACACCAATGCCTAACCATAACATGGACATCATGCTAGTGATATTATTTTTCCAAAAACTCTCATGTTGGTGTGCCAAATAGGTTCAAATATATTGTTTCTTAACCCCATCGTTGATTTGTGAATGGGACTTATAGCCCACTCACATCACCAACATGGACACTTTGTAGAATTAACTTTGTTATCTATTTTCAATCTTGGAAATAGATGTCAATCTTCAAAAGGATAGAAGGCCTCTATTCTTGATGCATTTGTTAGTGAAAACCTTCTCTATCTAACCATCATCAATAGGAAGAAATTGTTATGCATTTGATGCTTTTTTATAAGATTGGATCACTACTTGGTTTATTTGCTATGGAAAACCCAAACCAATCAATGGAAAACAATCAAGTTTTTACAATTCTTGTTGTTCCCACTACAACCTATAAATTGGTGAAATATAATAGCAATTAAAAGAATAATTGATTTCTTGTTTACAATTTCTTACACAACACTTCAAATCTATTTGCACGATCTCTTCCAAGCACTCTATTCAAATTTCCCGTTGAAGGTAATTCTGTCAACAAACCAGAACTTTGGTTAGTGTATACACATAACTATAACTATGCCCATTTGATTACCTATGTTCAAGCAAATAAGGACTCTTATGATAGAAATATGTGGTCTTTTTCTTGCATACATTGCTCCAATTGTAAATATTTCCATCCATACATCTATTCATTTCCTCTATGACTCCTTGATACTGCACATATGGATTGCATAATCTATTGACTTGTTTCCATCCAAGATGAACAATGTTACTACCTTTCTATGCAATGTTTGGATAACCGATGAACTCATCTCAATGGTCCTTCGGTGGCAATTACTAGATGTATGTAATCAAATGTCAACTCAAGTTTTAGTATGGATAGTTTTCATCTCTATATGTATGTATTCTTCCCAATGACTATAATGGCATGAATAAAGCCAAAATACATTAACCAAAGTAGTGATGAGTCAATACAAATGGAAACCTCTCTTATTGGTTAATTAGACCACCCAAACTAAAACGTATTGATCTCAACGTCGATGCACATATGACTCTATCCCAATTCAGACCATCATTTAGGTACTTAATTACTCTTGAGTTTTTAAAGTTACCAAGGGAGGAAATGCATTGATTTCCCCTATTTTTTGTCTAGTGGTCAATACTATATCAAGCTTCATTACCTAATGCTTCCTTGATGAAAATTACCTCTATAAATAGTATAACTCTATGAACATTCCAATGCAAGACAACATGCAATGAGTATGTGGATAGATCCAACAATTACATAAGGAATAGACCAACCACTAAAAGCCAAACAATTTGAAAAGAAGGGAGTAATTAAGATTGGATTTGATTAATTAAATAACCTAAACTCTCATCCCAATGTATGTTAAGTACCAAAGATCTACAAATACAATCACCACACAAGATAAAAGAAGAATGTAAAAATATCATTTATTATTATTAAAACCCTTAGGGTAGGATAACACCATACAATCGATAATTTAAGGAAGGGATCCACTCCTTATCACTTTCCTCTTCGAGGGGGAAACCTCCTAATGAGCTATGCTCCAAACACAATACTCATCAACATGCCCATTACATTTTTAACACCCCTTATATAATACTACCTACCATCTAAGAATATTCTAGAGGAGCAATCTTATAGTAGGTGGACCCTTCTAGTAATCTCTCTTACATTTAGTTTGTTCACACTAGGCCTTCTTTACTAAAAGTGGCCTTCATATATAACAATAAATATCTACTATTATGTCCCTTAGATACCTCCCTAGATACCCCATATTATTCCCCTAGCTACACTACATTCCATCTCCCTTAGGAAAGCGTTGTTCTCAACGATTGGGATGAGGAAGTACAACCATATACCAGAGTCCCATGGATAAGTGTGGACCATAATGTTGAAGTAGGTTGGAGAACTATGGTTCCATGTAGAATTACTAGCCACTATGTTGAAGTAGTCCAAACTCCATTGTAAACTTGGGTCCCATGTCCAAGTGCTCATTTGAACTCATCGTTGAAGCTATTGGAACTCAATAGCCACTAAAAATGATGCTCTGAATATCTACACTAGTCATGTCGATCCAAATATGTAGATCTAGCCAAAAAATAATCCACTGGTATTAGACAATAAGAAAATTAAAAAAGATTATTCATAGCAGGCTCTTGACTGCTAATCCGAGATCTTTTCATCATGACTTATAAAGAATTGCATTAACTAAGAATAAATTAAAGTGCACCATTAAAGAAGGGGAAACCCAAAAATGAAGAGACATAAGAATCATATTTGAACACAAAAACTTGATAACGGAGTTTGTCTCTGGTGGACTACGTCTTTAGGTCCTACTCTCAAATGGGTAGGCTCTTTCATTAACTTAGCAAAATAATTGGGCAAAATACATAAGTATACCTCATTCTGAAATAAAGTTGCAGAAATAATGCTCAGATCATAAAATAGACAGTGCCACTGAATTTTTGGTGTCGAATTACCCAAAAAAGACTGTCTCCATGCCTCGTTCTGACTCTGTCACTCCCAGGCCCAAGAAGAATTTTGTCTCGGTTTCCATGCCCTCTGCACCCTGCAATAATGACAGTCCTTCCTCGTAAAATGTACCCTCAATAGTATGGTTCTCACTCCCCTATGGCTAGGAGAAAACTTGTCTTAAATAGTAGTTGGGCGGATGGATGTTCCAACGAAATCGTTAGGCAGATTGGTTATTGGCATTAAAGTTAGAGCGTTGTATGTAGGGGAGGTCTCAGGGTCAAACCCGTGGGCCTCCCATTTTGGCTCTTTGGGTGTAACCTCTTCTATACTTGGTTGGAAGCTTCTAGAAGTGGCGGTTGTAGCCAGACATGGTGGGACCTCCGCCAGATTTGGCAAGGTCCTGTCATATATATTTTTTTATTTTTCGGTCACGGGCCCTCCTTCGGTGTTTCGGGGGTGCCACGTGGCACCCGCTCATTGGGCCATGTGGAATTCGTTGATTGTCCCACATGTTTGTTGATGTCACCTCCATGTAAACCCCGTGCAGGACATGTGGTGCCTTCTAGATGGTGACATGTGGCATCCCCTGGGGGTGCCACATGGCACTTTTCTACTGGTCCACATGGAACCTTGAAAATCCTATTGGTGGGTGACACGTTGCAACCTCTGGTGATACCACATGGCATGTTGACATCAGCATCCATCATGATGATGTCATCCTACCATGTCATCTACTGACTTCATGCTGACGTTAGTAGTACGGATGATGATGTGGCCCTTGTTGACTTGCCATGTTTGACCACAACTTTGACCGTAAATATATTTCAATCTGTAACTCTGTTTGATGAGTTGTTTTCATCGTTAGAAGGCTTGTGAGGTGCTCTTCACGATCATGCCATTTTCACTAAGTTTTATAAATTTGGGATTTTTTCCCTTTCTCTGTCTGTTGGAGACATTCTGAGCATTCTATGTTGCCTCTCTGAGTTCTGAATTGTTCTTAGCCTTCTCTGGATCCTTTTTATATCACGCCTTCCCACTGAGAGATTTTTGGAACACAAAAATATTTCATCAATCAACAGGTAAGTGAGGGAAGAGTTCCCTCACTTTGTCCTTCTCGATCCACTTTGCCTTTCTTGGATGTGTGCCTTTTAAGCCTACTCAAATATAATCAACATCACCCCTGCGTGAAGTCCTCATCCTCCTGTCCAAGATGATATCTTTGTGTAGATCATCCAAGTACTCAAGTGAAAACTTATCAACTGGAGGTATTGAAACTTCCTCACCTTGATCCATGATCATGGGAGGCTCAAAAAGTTTCAAGTTCTCAACATTCACAACTGAGTAAATCTGCATGTAAGGTGGAAGATCCAAACGAAAATCATTGGTACCACTTTTCTCCAAGATAGTGAAGGGTATATAACAAATGGGAATGAGTTTCTTACCTTCGCCCTTATATATCTCCTTGCTGATGTGAAGCCATACCCGGTCTCCAACCTGGAACTGATGATCAACCCTGTGATTGTCGTGTCGAGCTTTATAATGTGCTTGACTTTTCTCCAACTATTCCCTGACTTCCCGATGTATCTATTGGATCCTTTGGATGAACTTGCAGGCTCTGTCCTCTCTTTGTTCTTCATTCACATCAACATATCTCCCGTACATCAATTCCAAAGGAAACTTTGGTAGGTACCCAAAACATGTCTCAAAAGGTGAACTCTAAGTGGATGAATGTAAATATCGGTTGTACACATGATGTACATAGCATATCTGTTCATCCCATAACTTGGGATTCTTGCTACAGTAGACTCAAAGAAAAAGTACCATTGTCTGGTTTACCACTTATGTATGTTTGTTGGTTTGTGGATGGAAAGAAGTGCTCCTCTTCAATTTGGTGTCCATCATTTTCCACAAGCTAGTCCAAAATTCCCCAAGGAATCGAGTATCTCGATCCAAGACGATGGATGTGGGTAATACAAAGTGAACCCAAACATGCTGAAAGAAGAGATTAGAAGTTTTCTCAACATTGATATGTTATTTACATGGAATCAAGATACACATCTTGCTGAACCTATCCACTACAACATACAAATAATCATGACCCCATTTGGTCATTGGTAAACCCCCTACAAAATACATGGAGACACTTTCCCATGGATAGGATGGAACATGAAGTGGTGAGTATAGCCCCAGTTTTCTATTAATGGGCTTACAAGTAGAACACATCACACACCCCTTTACATATTTAGTTACAATTGCTTTCATTTGAGGCCAGTAAAATAAACTCTGCAAATGAGCCATAGTTTTTCCTACCCCAAAATGCCTAGACACAAGAGAAGTGTGAGCTTCTCGTATTACTTGGACTCATTCACTTGTAGGAATACATAGCATTCCAATATGGTAGAGTAATTTTCCCTGCAGACAATAGTTCTCTACCTATGCACCAAGGGTTAAATTCGCATATACTTCTTTAAAATATTATTCGATGGCATATTGTTCTACATAGCTATCATGAGATAAAGAAGCATTCCTCAAAACAATAGAAGCAACAATAGGAGGTCTAGAAATCATATCAGCTACCTTGTTACTTGTACCCTTTTTGTACTTGATTACCAAGTGAAATTGTTGTAGAAAACCCATCCACCTATAGTGTCAAGATTGTTGCAATTTGGTCTGTCCTTGAATATATTGTAAGGGTTGGTGATATGTATGTATGATTGTTTCCTTCTCCAACAAGTAGTGTTTCCATTACTTTACGCTATGGACTAATGCATACAACTCTTTATCATATGTAGGATAGTTAACAATAGCTTGGTTAAAAGTTTTAGAGTGGTAACAAAAAGGCTTACAATATTTCATCAATATTGCACCCATGGTGTATACGTTGGCATATTTCTTGATCTCAAAAGGCTGTTGAAGATTCGGTAGTGCTAATACTGGTGCGGTATTGATCTTCTCCTTCAAAATGTTGAAATCTTTTTGTTGCTTTCCTTCCCACTGAAAAGTGTTCTTCACACTGGTTAAGGCATGCAAAGGAGCTTATATAAAGGAGAAGTTGGGAATGAATCCCCTCCAATACTGGACTACACCTAAGAAGCTTCGGACTTCGATTACACTTTTTGGCTCAGGCCATTTTACAATTACATCAATTTTGGAAGGATCAATTTTCGATTGTCCTCCTCCTACAATATGACCTAAGTACACAAGTGCGGTCTTGCCAAATTCAAATTTAGACAATTTTACATACATATTTTCCCTTTGCAAAGTATCCAATACTTGCTTTACATTCCTCAAATGCTCATCCCAAGTCCCGCTAAAAACAAGAATGTCGTCTAAATATATAATCACAAAGTCATCTAGGAAAGGCCTGAATACATCATTCATCACACGCATGAAATTTGTAGGAGAATTACAAAGACCAAATGGCATAACTAACCACTCAAACAATCCATGTTGGGTTTTAAAGGCAGTTTTCCATGCATCTTGTTCTGCAACTCTGATTTGATGATATCCACTGTGCAAATCCAACTTAGTGAAATAAACAACATTCTTCAGTTGATCAAGTAAATCATCTATGTGAGGAAGAGGGTATCGATTTTTCACCATGATTTTATTTAAAGCCCGGTAATCGACACACATTCGCCATGTGCCATCCTTCTTTGGCACCATCACGATCGGAGAACCACAAGGAGATGAATTGGGCCGGATGAACCCTTGATCTAATAAGCCATGTACCTTCTTCTTGATCTACGTCATCTCCATAATTGACATCATGTATGTTGGCCCTTGACCAAGTTTTGAAGTTACTTGGTCATATTTGACCGTTTTTGGGACTTCGACATCCTATCGAATATGGAGTGTCGGACGAAGCAAAGATCAAGGGATCTCGACCCACTTCCAGTCCCTTTTTTGGTTTTGGGAATACGTAATCGGAAAGGGATGTCGGCTCATGGATTTACCCATGCTTAGGCCCATTTTGTATGTATAAATAGACATATAGGCATCTAGTAGAAGGAGAGGGATTGTATTGTATCTATGTGATATAGGTTAAATGCCAAGAAGGGATCTATGTGATCAAGAGATTTGTGCATTATGTATAGACTTGCAGAGCTTAGTGCAAGTCCCTATGTGAAGATATAGAAGGCTTTGTGCTGAAAGGAAAGGAAGAAGGATCTAGCGAGTTGCCCAGATCTTGTCCTGTGCGAAGTAAGGATTCCTACGGATTTGTGTTTGTAACCAATTGGCCGATGATAATATAGAAGAAGATTTGGTGGACATAGCCCCAGGGTGGGGGTGAACCACGTAAATCTGTGTGTTATTCTTTGTGCCTTGACTTGTTGTGATTATCTCTGCTTTTGCTAAGTGATTTGATATATTTAGATGGATATATTTATGCTTTGTGCTCATTAGATATGTATGCATAGTAGATCTGATATGTATGAAGATACTTAGTGTTGAACTACTAGATCTGACCTCTTTACTGTTGCTAAGTGCTAAGTTACCTTAGATATAAGTGACTACTGTGATGCTTTGTGCTATCTATGAAATATAATAAGGACTGAATATTGATGGATAATCGATGCTAAGTGCTCTATAAGTGATATAGTCATAGATCTATGTCCCAGCTAAGGTTGCATACATTTGATTCCTGCAACCACCCCTACATCTACCTCGGGTGAGACTTCATCTGCTTCACAGGTGTTGCCGAAAGGGTCGGTAGTTATGGCTTTGTTGGTGCGCTCTTGTAGCATTGAACCCTGGGTCTTCCCCTGTGCCAATAAATGGTTCCATTGTCAGGACTTGAAACTGTGATTGCTAGGAACTGAGGAAGAAGAAGCTTTGTGCAAAGATTCGTCCTGAAACTGTGGGAGCTTTGTGTGTGGATTTGTGCCCTAGTGCGCAGTAATCCACCTGATCTGAAAAGATCTGTGCTAAAGAAAGGAAGGATGGATCTGAAGAAAATAAGTGAGATCTAGACGCTTTGTGCTCTAAGAAAGGTAAAAGTGGCAGTTTCTGAAGAAGAGAGGTAAGATTTGTAGAAAAGAAGTAAGATATGTAAACTTTGTGCTCTAATAAAGGTAAGAATCATTAAAATGTCTTAGATCTGGAAGCTTTGTTCTCTACAGAAGTAAAATAAGTGAAATTTTTTGTTTCTAGAGTATGGATCTAGGTATGTTTGATAGATTTTGTCCTGGCTTGAAAACTAGGGCTCTAATAGATGAAAGAAAGATTGATATGAATAGATCTAATAAGAATAGTGATAGATATGTTATACCTATGCATAGAAAGCATGTTTGGACTAACAAATGGATGCAGGATCCTAGAAAGAATTTTTTGCAGACTGGCTACCATGATCCTAGTGCGTAGTATAGAAGAATTTGGGGATCATTTAAAAGGAAGCGAGGATTAACCTTATGTTACAGTTTTAGAAGACCGGGACATCTAGCTAAGGAATGCCCTGGTGGAAGACCTAGTTTCCTTTGATGCAAAGCTTTGGACCATGAAGTATTGTATTGCCCTGGAATGATTGCTAATCTCGAAAGAATGAATCTGAATGAAGAAAACTCTAAGGCAGATCCAGAAATAGTAGAACCCCAGCAAGAATTAGAGAAGGTATTGTTGCAGATGAAAGACACCTTGAACGATCACTGACATGTTAGGCTACCAGATATCTTTAAAGAAAAAGAATTCATTGAAGCAAGAATAAGAGACTTCAACATTAACTCTGTCCTTGATGAATAAACACCAGTGAACATTATGCCAGAAAGAACTTGGGAAGCCATAGGGAAGCCTGATATGACCCCTTCATTAGGAGGAATAGGGATATTCATAGGAAAACTGGTGAACCTATGTGGAAGGCTCACTCAGATATCTATGAATGTCAATGGAACTTCAACAGAAGAAGATTTTTAGATTATCAAGTTTATTGAGGATAGTGCCCCATCTACTATGTTACTTGGAAAACCTTGGATTGAAAGAGATCAAGCCAGAAAGAAGGAAGAAGAAAAGGTATTACAACAACAGAGACAAGAGCTAAAATATTTCATGACCAGAAGGATCACGCATTTGATTGAAGAGAAGGAGAACAAATCGAAGCTATTTGACACTAGAAGCCCAAATATCAAAACTGCAAGAACATTAGATGACTCACAGAAGATTGAAGTATCTGTCTCAGATATAGAAGAAGTCCTACCACTGAGTCTTAGGAAAGAATCTCAGCAGCATAAAGTGACTATGTCCAAAGAAAATAAGAATCAGAATGAGAAAAGAGCCACTGAGACGAAGATCATGGGGAAGAAGGATAGAAAGATGAGTAAGAAGAAGGCTAAGATTGAAAGGTTACAGTAGGTTCCCGAGGTTAGAATCGAAACTTCATCGAGATATCAGAACAACGACATAGGCCACTTCGTCGTGGCGAAGCAATATAGCTGTTAGAGGCCGATATACCCGTTCGACTGCCACTCTGAACGGATCGAAAAGCATTGATGTCTCATCACCAGACCATAGGACTGTGCCATAACAGACATAAAATGAATTAATGAGGCTCATACCTATTACAAAGCAAACTGTTGCCAAGATCGCCTATTTATCTCGTCATGCCATGACCGAAGAACACTTTTTCCAACTAAGAATTTGAATCCCACATACTAGCAAGTGTATACAGTGATCATCGCGCCCTCGTTGTTCATTCTTGAGTAGTGTTTGAGATCATTGTGACCCTGATAATTTATCCTGAGCACGTATGTCCAAAGAGCTTATCATACTTGAAGAATCTGCGAAGGAAGTACTCGCTAATCTTAGGACCGAGAAAATCATGTTGAAAAGAAGGATGTTTACAGGTGTGCAAGCATCATCAACAAGAGGATTCCAAGCTTCCCCATCGACTGCTCGTGGAGCAGGAACTTCTAGAATTGTGATAGAGACAAGAACGAAGCACACATACGACATTGTGAATGCTAAGCTGATTCTGAGCATTCCACCTACCTACCTACCCCCTCTAGTGGCGCCATCAACCGAGACAGCATGCCCAAATATTTTGACTATTCTTTGGTCATGACGTACCTCTCGAAAGGGATACGCACAGTTTGAGTTGACCAGGATAAGCTCACAGTGTTGAAGTTCAGTGACTTCAACCTTGGCGACGGGAAGGCTTACATCATGCTTTCCCCGCACAAGTATCTGACCAGGACTAAAGGAAAAAATTCGAAGATTATCCCGTAGCCATGGACCTAGAACCTTGCACAGTCCACACTGCTCAATGTGATGAAGATCCCACACTTTGGACGACATCAGGAGGTGAATGCATGTGTAAATTTACTACTGTCATGCTATCACGGAGGTTACTTATGGTTGAATCGTCGCATCACTATGGATCCGACCTTGATCAATCGTATCACAGGGTTGAGCATGCAGGGCCCTGACCCACAGGATTTTTACCCTGGAAAGACCTCAGATAGAGCATTAGCGCAGAGAATCAAAGAGACTTATGGCAATGTCGAGAAGGGAATGCAAGGCTACAAGGTAACCTCTATCTAGAATGGCACAGTGCACCTCACATGTCAGTTGATCGCAGGCAAGATAGTTTGCAATAATCGGCCCACCCAAGTGACTGGATTCGTAGTTGACCTCATAGAAAAGTGTGCAAAGGGACTACAGATGAATTGGGTGTAGTACCTTGTAAACCAGTTGGAGCTTGATTGCAGAGAAGTGCAAGACCAAGGGCATGAGTTCCAATTTAGTTGGATTCTCATCCTAAACACATTTGTTGCATGGGAAATGTCGAAAGCTACGACCTTCCCCAACATTGAGCCCTTTGAACCTCTAGCCGCAAAGTTCTATACGCTATGGTACTCTAATGATATGAACAAGCAGTGGCATTCCAATGCCGGCTTCCATACGTAATACAACTAGTTGAAACAAGCCATCCAATCTGAGCCCTGGATGACCCCGAATACCCTCCACAGGTTTCGGCCCTTAATGAAGTTCATCACGGATCACCACTTCATTTATATAATAGCATGCATTGATGATCACAAGCAGCAATTGCAGTCATATTACAAGATAACAGAGGAATAATTAGAGGAAATCACTAAGGAATGGTTAGTGGACCTCCTTATTCTAGCCAACCCTGAGGATTTGTCCGATGTAGATAGCCCAGAAGTTGTGCAAGATACACCCAGACCAAGCAAGACGAAGAATCTTGAAGAGTTTCATGATGTAGACAACACATCTGTGACTACTACATCCATTTCACTAGACGAAGGGGGTGATGGCGAAGAGATCAAAGGTGTGTAAATTTGACAGCAGAAAGGCAAAGTACCACCACCTAGGGACAAAGAGGACTCGTCGAAGAAAAGGAAGGTTTCACCTCCGAAATCTTCCTCCCGGAAGAAACCTAAAACCCCTGTAACCAAGATGCAGACTGCCCTCACGTTGGATGATTTTAATTTCATCATCGCAGCTGTGAACAATGCTGCATGGGAGGTATTAGAGAAGCAAGAGGTGATGTATAATCACATCGATATTGAACTCCAAGGAGTGCAGTAGGCACTCCAGTCTAGCCGCCCAGTCTCCACTGCGCCTCTGACAGTAGGAACAGTAGAACCAGGAGATGATCAAGCCCAATTGCACCA
The DNA here is from genome assembly GCA_009831015.1 of Picea engelmannii. NCBI lineage: Eukaryota > Viridiplantae > Streptophyta > Pinopsida > Pinales > Pinaceae > Picea > Picea engelmannii. The sequence continues at coordinate 518,397 of ML780597.1, forward strand.
GATCACCGATAAATTTGAAGCTCGCCTTCGACGAGCTCAGGAAGAGACAGCGCAAGCCATCCAGGCTTTGACATAGGTACAGGGAGTACATGTCGAGCAGCGCAGTGCTATCAAATGAGGAAAACCTTCTCTTCAAGCACAGTGGTACAACGAGAAAGAAGAGCTACAGCAGAGCAAGGAGCAGTTGATCACAGAGAATCTTGAATTAAAGGAACTAGTCAGCAGATCACTTCGCTCTGTGACCGTCATAGAAGTGAAAGTTGAAGAATGAATTCTGAAGTAGGTGGCACAGCTCGAAGAAGTGATCCAACAACTTCAGCAATGCATTGCAGACCTGGAACTTCGTAATGTTCCCGAGACCCCTCAAGAAATCAAAGACCTGAGAGAGGCAACTTCTCGCAACACAATTGGAAGAATGAAATCCCTTTCCTTGAAGTGCAAGAAGCTGATCTCTAGGAGCACTTAGATGTATGAAAACCTCACAGAGAATCCAGAGTTACAGGCATTGGAGTCACAGGTCCAAGAAGTGAAGTAGAATGCAAATATGTTACAGGCGCAACTAAAGGCCTTGTCACCAGTAGAGAGAATGAAGAGGTTTCCAAAGAAGTGCATGGCCCAGCAACAGATCCACATGATCCAGAACAAAGTGATGGAAGTCTCTCAACTGAAGCCTGTCGAAGATGGAGTGTCAGATGAAGCAGATATCAAGGTATCTCGACCCATTTTAGGGTCCCTTTTTGGGTTTTAGGAATATGTACTAGGAAAGGGATGTCGGCCCGTGGGTTTACCCATGCTTAGGCCCATTTTGTATGTATAAATAAACATATAGGAATCTAGTAGAAGGAGAGGGATTGTATTGTATCTATGTGATATAAGCTAAGTTCCAAGAAGGGATCTATGTGATCGAGATCTTTGTGCATTCTGTATAGACTTGCATAGCTTAGTGCAAGTCCCTCTGTGAAGATATAGAAGGCTTTGTGATAAAAGGAAAGGAATAAGGATCTAGCGGGCTATGCAGATCTTCTGTCCTGTGTGAAGTAAGGGTTCCTATGGCTTTGTGCTTGTAACCGATTAGCCGATGATAATATAGAAGAAGAGTTGGTGGATGTAACCCTAAGGTGGGGGTGAACCACGTAAATCTATGTGTTATGGTTTATGCCTTGAATTGTTGTGCTTATCTCTACTTTTGCTAAGTGCTTTGATATATTTAGATGCATATATTTATGCTTTGTTCTTATTAGATAGGTATGCATAGTAGATCTGATATGTATGAAGATACTTAGTGTTGAACTATTGGATCTGACCTGTTTATTGTTACTAAGTGCTAAGTTACCTTAGATCTAAGAGTCTACTACGATTCTTTGTGCTATCTGCGAAGTATAATAAGGACTAAATATTGATGGATAATCAATGTTAAGTGCTCTATAAGAAATATAATCACAGATCTGTGTCCTAGCTAAGGTTGGAGACATTTGAGTCCTGCAACCACCCATGCCTCTACCTCGGGTGAGACTTCATCTGCTTCACAGGTGTTGCCGAAAGGGTCAGTAGTTAGGGCTTTGTTGGTGTGCTCTTGTAGCGTTGAACCCTGGGTCTGCCCCTGTGCCAACAATGTACATGCCCACATTAGGAAGAGGAGAATCCTGCTGATGATGTATCTCATGTTGGATTTCCCTCTTAGGAGGTAATCCATATGGTTCCTGAAAAATATCATCATACTTAGAAACAATATCAATTAATTCCTTTTTAAGAGATGGATCACACCCTTGGAAAGCATCGGATATCCTGACATCTTACTCTTTGAGACCATGAATACATATCTCTTATCAGTGTTTATGAGTCTTTTCATTTTCCCTGCACTAACAAGTGTTGTATTTACCTTCATGATGTGAGATCTAGCAATATATTCCACTCCCCCTTTGGTAAGGTGGTATGTGTTCTCAAGATGAAAGAAGATTGTTTTTCTATCATAAAGATAAGGACTTCCCAACACTATGCCACATATATCAAGTGGTACAACATCCAAATCTACTTTATCAATCAATTTTGAAGCAATAGCAAATCTGATCCCACATTGTTTGGTGACATTAAGTTTTGCTTTATCACATACCTGTTGTAGGAAAATCTGCCTGCAGACAAGTAGATCGACCTCTAAGGCTTGACCTTAACCCTAGACAGAAAAATGCTTAACGTGGACACTGACTTCCTTTCAAATCTATCTAAGCCTAATGCACGAGAAGGAAGGATGATAGAAGTACCTCTTAATCGACGTTTGTCCCTGCACGCTCCGAGTTGTGCTCCAATCCTTTTGCTCCTCGATGAGGTCTGTGGACAAAACAAGATACGACCACTTCCTACTCTACTGACATTAGCTTGAAAATAGATCTACCAATAAATGATAAGTTTATGCAGCATCAAACACAAACTAGAAAGAAACAGGCCAAGCTTGTCATATTAATGAGAATAATGACAGCAGTACTTACAATCGTAGATGCAAATGCGATAGCTTCATCAAGTCCTCTTCGTCTAACCCTTGCATGAAAGATCCACAACCTGGATGACAGCAGCTTCAATGATTGCTCTCCTTTGGCTAACTGTAAGTTTCCTCCAAGATCATAAGTTCCATATGCTCAGTTCTTCCCCCTCTTCATCACCATAGAGTTTGCTTATATAGGTTGGGAAGGGCCTAACCACTTGATTTATGTTTAGAACCAGTTGGAAACCTCCTCCTTGGATCAGAGATCTTTTGACAAAACCAAGAATTCGAGTTCAACCACCTCCCAAACTCGAATGATTCTCCCCTTATTCTTCTCACCGGGCTAACAATTTGCCCAGAATGGAGAGCGCTCCCTCAGAAGGGGCATCAGAGTGTTAGAACGCTCCAGAGAAGGTCAAGGGAAGCACCAGTGCTTCAAATCTGGGCA
>ML780597.1:544145-554434 GCA_009831015.1 Picea engelmannii
CTCACATAATCTCTACTGTTAGATATGTGACCTTGTAATGAACGGTACAGATTTACAATGAAATTACAATATACATTTACAAGGCAATTTTTCCTTCGGGGGCTTCACCCCCAAACCCCCGCTGGGGGCCCGATACCGATTGTTAGAAAAACAGGACTATGGAGTAATAAAATAAAACAAATGCGGAAACAAAACACAGAAGATACACAATACAAGAGAGACACAGATTTACATGGTTCACCCAGTGTGGGCTACGTCCACCAGAGAAATTGCCAGGTCCTTCCTTTATTATTATCTAGAAAATGAAGGGATACAACCTATAGCAAAACCCGTTGTAACTTCCTCTTCTTTCTCTCACAGTCTCCTCTCTCAAAATACAATATTCGTCATGAACCATAGCCGCAATACATTTCCCTCATAAAAGAGGGTTTCCTTCTAGGGAAAAAAAACCTTACATAATCTCTATCATTATATCTGCGACCTTATAATGAACGGTTCATATTTACAATGAAATTACAATATACATTTACAAGGCAACTTTTCCTTCAGCTGCTTCACCCCCGAACCCCCGCTGGGGGCCCGATTGCCCCCAGACCCCCCAGCCGGGTGGATAGACCCCCCGAACCCAGCAGAGGGGGTACCCCCCCTCTACACTCCCCCACGTGGAAGAGTGTACATACTTCTGGGGTGTAAATACTTCATGGGGTATAAACACGGATGAAAGTAAAAGACCTCTGAACCAGGAAGATAATCAGGCTCCACAACCAACACATATTGTTCAATCTAGAACATGTTTACTCCCCAGTAGCAACAAATCATTACTAGTAACACTACACCTTCACAACGGGGGCATTGGGGTGCCCCTCTACAAGGGGACAATACCTTGAACATTAATATACACGTGTATCTAGGATGTTAATGTGGAAACTTGAGATCCCCTAAAAATGCACCATTTGAGAAGGAAGATTCCTTATCACAACCAAATGAAACTCTTCATATAGATAAGTCATCTATAGAAATGATGCCTCACCTCCCAAAGGGAATATTGTAAATGTTCATGCATAACCCCAATTCCATAGATCCTTAGAAATGTAACACTGTAGAAGATCTGGCTCAGGCTTCATGTGCCATGTCTACTTTAGAGATCCTTTAGTTCCCCCCATAGTGTAAGAATTTATTAAACATTATTAGAAATATTTATCCTTTGGATGTCAGGTTGATGACATTCGATATTGACCAAGTAGTGCCCAATCCTCCCTATCATGTGATTTTTTAGATTCAGATATCTTCTTGTGGCACAAACATATTCTTGTGTGTTTTTTATGAAGGGGCCTCTACTTGTGTCATGTCATTATCAGTCTAAAGAATTTTTCTCATGAGCTCTACTCCCTTATCTCACTTGCTCGAATCATTTAATGGTCATTCTTTTAAACTGCATGGAATCATTACCACTCTTCTAGTTGAGTTAAGACAAAATATCATTGCAATATAAGTTGAAGTAGTTGATTCTCATATCGACTATAATCTTATATTGTGATGTAGCTAAATGTAAGAAATGAAAGAATTAACGTTTTTAGTTTCTCAAGTGATCAAAATCCCTCATCAAGGAAATATTTTAACCATCAACCAACTATCATATTGGGTCATTGATCCTAGCTCTAAGTTTGAAAGAAATGCTCCATTCATTGATGGTTACAATTCATTAATTGAAGGTGTTATCGTTGGGGTGTTTAAATATTCATCTCATATGGGTACTTTCCCTCTCCCTCTTCATTTTTATCATGTAGCCTCGTCCCCCATATATGTGTTTCATTAGCTATCAATGAAGCCTTTGTTCCTTTCCAAATACCATATGTTGTATATATTTGTATACCATCATGCTTAGTTCCCTTTCAACTTCCTATTTTTGGGAGGACCAAAGATTGCACAAGGACCTTCGACCTTCAAGACTAAATATAGGTATATATGCTCAATAATTTCCCTGTATATGGTCAAATATTCTTATCAATTCATTCAAATGGCCATCACAGACCGTAAACAGGATCTTCACCCCTGAGAGAAGAATGATCAGTTTACCTCACCCATTTGGGCCTTCAACCCTCCTAGTTTGAATGAATTTATAGGCATGGTCTTGCCTTTTAATGAAGTTATGTCTATCATTGGAAGAATGTGTTATGATATGAGTCATATATCATATTTTCTCCATTAACTAGATCAACTAGAGGTTGGAAACAAAATTTTGAGTTAGATTGGTATCAGAGCCCCATTCCTACACATGACATGTATGTTGAGGGGGAAATGGTGAATATTTCTAAGATAATTCTAATTAATATCTTCTCTAAACCCAAAGTCATGGAGAATGTCTTGATTGGAGATTATTGTTCTCCTAAATAGGTTACAACCTATACAATGCTTTTCAATTAATTCCATGGCATATTCTCTTGGTCATATGAAGTGTAATGACCTCGTTCATTAGGACTACAAGCAAGTGCAATTTTTATTTTTATTTTTGCAGGTAGGCAACAATGACAACAGTTAAACAACACAACTTGGCGATGAATACAATGCACACATATCAGGCATTAGACAACAACGACTCAACACACTAGCACATCATGCAACTGGACGAATCATGGGATAATCAATAGACAGATAAAAACAACTACCCGCCCGACACTAGCAAGACAATGCCTACAAGCTAATGGACAACATCAACAACTCGACACATTGGATTTGACGACCAGTAATTAGAACCTTCCCGGTGAGCGAGAGACAAACACAAAATTTGCAAAATATGTACCACCATAAAAACAACAGTCATCAACCACATCGGGTGGCGTGCGATCTTAAGACGAGATATCGTGTGTGCTTCTTGATCAATACACACAATGATCCAATTTCAAGAAACCATGTTGCCACAGTGAGATGGGTGCACTAGGGACCCATGTGCAACCGCAATAATTTGAACACTTCGTCCCAACATAAAATACAGCCTTGTAGCAACCTTACAAAAATACACTCAATAATTCAATAGGTCCTTATCTAGTTCCTTGTTGGGAGAACATTTAAGGTTGTTATAAGGCGATAATCCTAGTACTTATAATCAAAACCATTAAGATTAATGTAAGGCATAAACTATTATAGGAGATCAATGCATTAAACATATTTAACCATTGATCTAAATGCAAAAGCAATTGTTAATCTAAACGAAGGGGTAAATACCTTACTCATAATTAAATCATCAATAACTAGTTATATCGCCAAAAACTGCAACTATATCGCTATCTTATGAATTCATAATTTAATGAATTCGATTTTAAACTGAAACTATATTGCTATCTTGTATGAATATAATTGTTGTCTTTTAAATATAAATCATTGTCCTTAAATGTCCTTGTTGTATTTTAAATATAAATTGTTGTCCTTTAAATGTCCTTGTTGTCTTTTAAATATAAAACCGAAACAACATAATACAATCTCGGAACTGAAGATAATAATATAATAAAATTGTTATCTATGAAACAAATAAAATCTATAATCTATGAAACCAATTTCATAACTAAACAAAAATAAAACCATAACTAAATGGTGTGTACAATGATAAAGTTGCTTCCTGTTATCAAATATCTGGATAAAACTAAAGATAGAACTATTAATAATAATTTGATATCGTTGGGTAAAAATGGAGTGAATCATTGGGCGAAAACGCCCAGAAGGGATGTGTAAAAATGCCATGGAAAGGTTGTCTATCAATATTACCATGCAATCCATTAGATTACCCATGTTGTCTAAATATTCTACCAATGGAATCGCTGCCTAGCAATTCTATGTGTTGTCAACAATAGTAAAAACGCAGGTAATTCATACAGAAATTAAATGTTGTCTAAATGTGTATTGTTGTTGTTGTCAACAACAATTAAATGTTGTCTAATTGTATTGTTGTTGTTATCAACAACAATTAAACGTGAAGAGTATAGTAGTCCCATCAGCAGTTGAGATGGAACACGATTTGTGAAAATGAGACTTAACCCAAATACTTTAGAATCTTAATTTCTCACGATGTCCAAGTCAATATCGAAATTTGTATTCGAGAACGTTTGACTCAAGTTCTGATAGAAGAAATAAGGAAGGTTCGATGAAGCAAAGGTCCTAATATAGGTCTTACATACTTGCATGGGATAACGAGTAGGTGAAATGCCTTCAATTTGAATTGGGAAAACTTGAGAAAACACGTGATTGAACAGGTAGAATTTTTCCAAGTAGAAAAATTACTGAGTCGAATAAATATATTAGGATAGAACCTGAGTAATGCATGGTTTGCAAATAAAGGTAGAAAAGAAACTTGCATTGGAATCACCTGATTACTGTGAGTATACGTAAAGTTTATTCTTCATTTTGTTTTGAGTATAGAATGTATCATTTCAATGTCTATGTTAGAAGTTCCAGGTCAAGATTCTACCACTTGGAAGTTGCACCAATTAATAGAAATATTGATTGATCCTGAATTCAATTGGAAATATATTGATAAAGAATCAACTAATATTATTGATATTCAAGTCGGAAGCTTAACAGAAAATTTTTAAAACAAATAGAAATTAATATGGAAGACTCTATCTAGAGTCAATTCATTAAGAAATAATCACTATATCGTGTTAGTCTCGTTTAACTTTAAATCAATAAAATTTTGAATATATATAGAAACTCATCTATGGTTTGAATATAAACCAAGGGATTTAACACGAAAACGATGGGAATCATGTAGCAACGCAGACATATCATAAAAAAGCAAACATATCAATATCATATCTCTGCTGGGAATTATCATTAAAAAGATGCATAGAATTACCATTCCATAACGCTGGGTTTTATCAATCAAACATGCGGTGTTTTATCAATCCAAAAAAACAGAGATTGGGCCTTGAAAACTTGGAGGTTATCATTCACAAACGCAGAGTTTTATCAATCCAAAATGCAGGGATTACCAAAGTTTAAGAAATTAAAAAAAAATGCAAAGAAAATCGAAGTTTTAATCAATCACGACGCAGAGATACTCTTTCACAAGAAGGCGCAAGACTAATCATTCGGCAATGGATCAATCAAACGCACAGATACTCGTCCACAAGAAGGCACAAGGAATTGAGATTAATCACAAGAGAAAAACGCAGAGGTAAGTAAGGGTTGATAACTGGGGAAATTTATCCTTCACTTATTATCCATGCACAGGAAAGACGAGCATTTGAATCTATAGGTATTTAAACACCGAAGTGATGATCGTCGATTCAGCTCCTGACCAACTGCTCAGGCACAGACTAATAACTAAAGGAATAGGGATAGAAGATAAAAACTCAATTTTCTTCGCATTAAGCAATTAAAAAAACTCTGAGAAGTCATTTCAATTAGAGGTTGGGTTCGCGATGGAAATCAATTCAATACAGTAATCATAAGGGGATTACAAATACTACAGGAAAATAGGTGCAAGAAGGCTCATGGAAATTAAATATTCAACCGGGCACATAAAAATAGCATGCGTAAATTAAATTTTATTGTAAGTAACAACTTTAACAGGTGTAACTTAGCCAAATGCGAAAGCTCTGAGTCGTTGTCCCACACACGCTCCGTCCAACTCCCGCTTGCCAACCGATGTGACCTCACCCGTATGTCCCAGCCAACGCTAGGGGTACTCTTATTCCCCCTGAGCCACCTAAGCTACAAAGGGGCCACGCACCCATTACCATAGAAATGCTAGCACCCATCTCACCTTGCAAGGTCGAGCTACCACTCGTTACCTGAGCTGGGTATCCCAACTCCCACAAGAGAAAGTTCAATCAAGGAAAACTTCAGCAGGGTAACATTACGCAAAAAGATGAGATCCATACTCCTCCTCCTCCATCCTTTTTATAGAATTTGTTAAGTAATTAGTTTCCAAAATTCTCATTAAATTCCTTTTTCAGTTAATTAAATTCGAAAAAACCTCCCCCGTACACATGTCGCCCATCCCCTAGTTTCACTAGAAAATCAATTTTATTAATTAATTAATTATTCCTATTTCCCTCATCCACCTAAAATCACTCCTCGGTGTCCCAAAATTCTCTTACACTTCTTAAATGAATTACGCCTTTACTTAATTCATAGTTGAGTTCATAATTAGAAAGTTGTAAAGGCGAGATTCCTTACTAAGTTATACATTCATCTTTTTCCTTACGTTTCCATTTTTTCTTTAGGTTTCCCCTTTTTCTTTAAGTTTCCTATTTCTTTTAAGTTTCCCTCCTTTTCCTTTTTAACTAAAAATCAATTTAGCAAGTGTAGATAAAACAACCATTTACCCTTTTTCTTCTTTAATTAAAAACTAAATTAGCAAGTGTAGATGAAACAACCATTTACCCTCTTTTCTTTTTATCTAAAATTAAATTAGCAAAAATAGATAAAAACAACCATTTCCCTTTTTAAATTTTCATCCTCCATTAAAATTTTGACTTTAATAAATAAATTTGAATTTTTTACCCCCCTTCTTGTTACATGTTTATTTGTTATTATTATTATTATTTTACCACATGTTCTACTTAGACCTAGATTTTAATTTCACTAGGTTGGGTGACATTTTTATTAGGAAAAATTGTTTTTAAATCTTCCTTATCACATCGTTCATTTTAAGGTCGACTAGGTTTATTCACTTACCTGTTGAGATCGCGGCGTGGCCTTCAGGACGCACTATGTGCTCCAAGGGTGCCACTCGCCTCTTTCTGTTTTCTTTGTGTGACGTGCCCTTCAGGACACACTACGTGCTCCAAGGGTGTCACTCGCCTCTTTCATTTTTCCTTGCATGACGTGCCCTTCAGGACACACTACATGCTCCAAGGGTTCCACTCGCCTCTTGTCTGACTTTGGTAGAAGTCAAAAACCCGTAGAGTCAATACTCTGCCAGGTGATATTGTGGGAGACTAAGGGCCTCTAAGGAATAAGGCCCATGGCTTATTGTGTGCCCCTTAGAATCATTGTGAGTGACTATTGCAGTCTGCCCTCATGACATCATGGGTCTTCTCGAACTAGGTAATCGTTAACCTACAGTTCGAGCCACAGAGAGAGTGCTAGTGGGTTGTAGCGGGGCTACTCCCACACCTCTCCCTCAAGGTCTCTGGTTGTCATGCGTGACCTCTCTACTCGACATGTGAGTCTGGTCGGCAAGCTATCATTAGCCTGCATCCATCAACGAATCATGTCAGCAATAATAATCAATCATCATAACATCTAATCATATGTACATATGTCACATAAACAATATTGAACCCAACAATCCACTCCCTAACTCGATCCGGAGTCCAAGGGGTTTCATCAATGCCTCTGCATCCTTGAGGTCCAAAGTCCTGCACACTCAAGAGAACCCAGTCAATAGCACATGTCTATGTCAATACAACAAAATAACATATCATCATATCCATAATGATTGATAATGATAATCAAATTGCCAATAGTATAATAATCCAAATCACTTACAAGAAAGTGTCCTCAAATAATAAGTTTTCTCACTGCACGTAAGAGCGGGATGTTACATGAAGAAATGTCAGGCATTGATCCTATAATTTCCAAGCATAGGATTAAAACAAATGATAATGCTAAGCATGTTCGACAAAAATTGTAACTAGATAACTTAAAGAATGTAGTTGTTGTTAAGGTAGAGGTATAAAAGTTGTTAAACACAATATTTATCTATCTTGTTCCCCTAACTTAATGGTGTCTAGCTAAGTTCTTATAGATAACAATCAGAGGATGATTAGATTGTGTACTGATTTTTTAGATATGAACACGGTGTGGCCTAAAGATAATTATCCTATACACTTCATTTATTACATTATTGATGAATGTGACAGAAATGAGATTTTATTTGTCATGGATACTTTTTAGGTACAACTATATTTATATTCATGAGGAATATTACTGCAAGACTACCTTTATCTATCCTTGGGTCACTTTTTCCTACTAAAAAATGTACATTCATTTTCTAAAACATTGAAGCCACTTTTCAATGGGCCATGTTGTATGCCTTCCATGATATTGAGCACATTGTAGTAGCATATTTGGATGAATTATATGTTTGTTCAAAGAGAAGGGATAAGCACCCAAATTACCTTCATTCTATGTTTGAATGATGGCAGTATTACAAAATCCACTTAAATTTGCATAAGTGAATTTTTTGTGTCATGCATGGCACACTGCTTGGATTCATTTTGCTTAGTTGAGGATTATGGTGGATCCCTTCAAGGTTGGAGTAATGATTCATCTCCCTCCCCTAGGTTCTACTATCAATTTCAAAGCCTCCAAGGAAAATTAAACTGCTCATAGAGGTTGTCAATTATGTCGATATTAAAAAGGGTTTCATGTAGCTTTGAAGAAAGAAGTTCCCTTTATATGGGATGATCGAGTGCAACAATATTTTGATGTTTTGAAAACAAAAATATTATATAATCCCCACCACTGATTCATCCAAACTATAGTAAGTACTTCCTATTATATCTTATGACATCTAAATCAACCATCACCATATTTTTGTTTAGAAATATTAATCATGATGAGAGCATGTGATCTGAGTAAGAGGCTCACTAGACCAAAGTTGAGGTATCCCCATATTGAGAAGTTGACAATGGATCCAATCCATGTTGTCCAAAGACTTTGGCACCATATAATTTTTCAACGCATGACTATGATTGCATATTCCAACCCCGTGTAGCTTATCTTGACTCAACGAATAATCAAAGAAGGTATGCCAAATGGATAATCATTCTATAGGAGTTTGAGTTGTAATTCATCTCATCTAAATCAAAGAAGTCCTTAGTGTTTGTTGAGTTGATGTCAAATTTACTACATACATTGAGGATGTTATCATGAATGATTCATTGTTGGATGAACATATATTCCTCATTTCTTTTATTAACTCCTAGTATGGAGATATACTTGTGTATATTTAGATCTAGAATTTTGTCTCTCACCTATCTCATGGTAGGAATTAGTGTGTTCATCATGAATCTCAAAAAGATCTAATTATCAGTGACACTTTGTATCATCAAGGGATATATTTGATATTGCACCAATGTTTGACCCACGAGGAGGATGAGAAGTTCTAAATGATTATCATAGTGGAGCATGTGGTGGTCACCTTTTTAGGATAGTGACAACTCAAAAACAATTGTGTGTAGGGTACTTATAGCTATTAATTTTGAAAGATTGTATTGAGGCTATTAATAAATTCCATCCTTGCCAAGTTTTCACCATGAAATTATGTTCCCAGCATACACCTTTACACCCTATAATTACAATTAGCCCTTTTGACAAATGGGGTGTTGATTTTATTGATTGTTGTCATGCCTCTATTGATGGCCATAAGTACATCATTGTGGTCATTGACTACCTTACTATGTATGAAGAAGCTATGTCAACTTTTGTTAAGGATGGTAAGATGGCATCACTATTCATATTCAATCATATGATCACTTGGTTTGGGTTCCCAAAGAGAACATGATTAAAAACAATGAACATTTTCATAATAAGATGATGGTGAAATTAGCTACATTGTTTGATTTCATCAAGAAAATTCAACACCATATTATCCTCAGTGAAATAGTCAAGTGAAAGTTGTTAACAATATCTTGAAGTCTATACTTCATAAAGTAGTTAACAAAAATAATTTCAACTAGCATTTAATGTTTTTTTACTCTTTTGCATACCATACCTCTATGAATATTTCCATGGGTTTCACTTTGTTCCAACATGTGCATGGCTAGAGGAAATCCTCTATATTGAATGTGAAATCCCTTCTTTGAAGCTATTTATGTAGCTCCTACGTAATGCCTCATCCAAGGAGGAGCCACTGGTTTACCTAAAGCATCTCAATGGATAAAGTTACTTTGTGGGTAGGTAATTTTGAATCATTGTGGCATAGTCATTGCATTGTGACACGTGAATTGTGGAAAGGAGATTGTGTGTTGGTTTGTTACTAAGGGACACTATTAGATTTATTTGTTGGTTTGTTTGTTTTTGGCATTCTTTGTGCCTGGTTAGTAGATGTCATTAGATTTTCGTCTATATGTAGAGTTCAAATAAGGTACCAATAGATGCACCTAAAACCTTACTTACGCATTGGTCAATTGTTGAGGTTAGATAGAGCATGCATTGGTCCTGCAACCAACAATTTTGTCATGGTTAATTTAAGCAATTGCACTCAATATACAATGTTTTATTGTCCACCCGAATTCACCATTAGTTATATCTCAGTTAAATAGCATCTACCACATCTGAGA
>ML780597.1:575818-603556 GCA_009831015.1 Picea engelmannii
TCCCAGAAGAGGTATAGGGGAGCGCTCTCCTTCAAAAGCTCAGTTTTTGAGGTGCTTTCAGATGGAAAAAGGTTTGTAAGCCTGCTGACTCATTTCTCCTCTTCCAAATCAAATGTTTGAGGTGTTTCAAGTGTCCTTCTCATCTCGTTATAGGCAAGACATAGGCATCATGGCAGTATGCTTCCCTGACACTTGCAACACTTGTGAGCAACATGCGACACTTGCGACCTTGTGAGCAAAATTTGACACTTGCGAACTTTGTAATGACGACACTTGCGACACTATAAAAGTGAGTAATTTTGATGTGTAACAGTAGGATTTCCAAAAAAAATCCAAATCTCTTCAGCCATAATATTTACTTGTGTTTCTTCATCCAAGACACAGTCTATGTCGAAGTCTTCTATTCTTGTACTTATGCGTTGTTTTACTTTCAAGATCTCTAGTAAACTGTCATCTTTGTGAACATCCATCGTTTCTTTCAACTATAATAATGTAGTTTGAGATTTCTTTGATTCTTTTTATTTATGATTCTCTAACATGTTCTCAGTCTCTTCACTTCCCTCATAGTTTTCTTGTCTCATGTTCATTCATTCAAATTTAGCAATCATCCTTGGACAATCCTCAACCTCATGACCAACAATCTTACAACAAAGACAAACAGGACATGTGTCAGGGCATTCCTTAGCAAGATGTATCGGTCTTCTGCAGTTATAACACAAAGTTAATCCTCTTTTTCTTTTAAACGTTCCCCAATCTCTTTTGTACTGTGCACTAGGATCACAGTGTTGGACCTACAATCTACAAAAATTCTTTCTAGGTTCATGCATCCACTTATTAGTCCAAAAATTATTTCTATGCATAGGAATAACATATCTTTCTTCATTTCTATTAAATTTACTCAGATTAACTCTTTCTTATAACTGTGCCCTAGCCTTCAGACTGGGACAGAATATATTAAACATACTTAAATTCATACTTTCGAAGAAAAAAAAATCACTTATCTTACTCTTATCAAAGAAAAAAGATTTACCTCTTTTCGGATCTTACCTCTTTTCTTCAGATCGGATTTCTTTCTTATCACAGAGCTTCGCAAGTCAAGTAGAATATAGTGCACTTAAGAAGCAAATCTACACACAAAGCTTCTCTTTTCTTTACTTCAGTTCCCAGCAATCACATTTTCAAGTCCCGGCAACATAACCATTTGTTAGCACAAGGGCAGACCCAGGGTTCAACGCTCAACGACGCACCAACAAAACCCTAACTACCTACCCTTTCAGCAACACCTATGAAGAAGGTGAAGTCTCACTCGATGTAGAAGCAGGAGGGTTACAAGATGCAGGTGTCTGTAACTAATATGGGACACAGATATGTGATAAMAACACTTCATAGAGTATTCTTTTAACACTTARAAGATGGCATGCATTAGTTTCCTAACCTTGGTAACATTGCAGAACGTAACCTAAACATAGAGCGACAYAGTAAAAATAAATATTAATAACTTCAACCACTTGTTTGGACCACACAATGTACCTTTTTGCCTATACTTTTTTCCACTATTATACTCTTGATCACCCATATTTAGACTTATACTATCACTTTATCTGATCATCCCAAAGGTATACAACGTCCCTTCTCATTACTATACGTTTAATMTGTTTTGCATAATATTTTACATCACTCTCGTACTTGACCATTGATTAGAAATGCATAAGTGTTCAAAACTRYAGATTAKCATTTGAGGCCTATTGYTGAARCACAGAACWGTCYRAGGTCAYTGTTGCTGAAACATAGAACTGATGCTGARACACRGAGCTGCTATACAGTCCGAGGTCGYAKATGCTGAAACACRKAGCTRYTAYAYAGTCCRRRGTYGCAGATGYTGAAACACAGAGCTKCTAWACMGTCYGAGGWCMSACGATGYTGAAACACAAAGGAAGCYRTTACAYAGTCCAGMGTTGTMRATGTTGAAASATCTAAMSGWMGCYSYTACAGTCAGMGGTMAWGMCGACACAGTCAGAGCGCAATTCACGTGGYTRAAACARCCCAYGAATTGYGATGCTGAAACARCATCAGYARCAACGAGAAGAAGYTRTTACACCAGCCRTAACARCAATACCTCATTCAGCTCCTGTAATAGCATTCTGTTGCGTGAGACTAGGACATCCTATGCTGGTTTAGAAAGTAGATCCGACTAAAGATAGGACTCAGATACACATTGTAAATTATTGTATCGAAGGGATTCCCTCTTTAAATAAGAGGAAATCATCATTCGAGGGATCGAAGTTTTATGTATTGAAGAAGCTCCAGAGAAGAGGGATGTATTCCATTTCCAGATTGTAATATGATATTTTGACAGATGAATAAAAGACTGCTTTGAGTATCCTTCTCTAGCTTTCTCRTTTCAGGGGAATCTTGTGAGAAGGGAGGGCCCACCTTCTTCACAAGATTCACCCATTAGTTTAGAGGTGTGTTATTACAATCTTTGTTTATGCTTTGATTAACTTTTGTTTGTTGAAACACTGCTTTTAATGAATTTTGCTTTGCTGAAACACTACTGACTTTGTCTTAGTTTATTGAATGAAATTCGTAATTCTTTTTATTAGCAATCTTGTGTGATGATTTTATGAGGCTATCCAGAGACGGGGTTAAGGGTTCCTGCTCAGACAGGAAGGGATTAGAACATCCTTCTCTCTGTAGATTTCATTTACTTCTGCAATTGTGCTAGCCAGAGACTGGGTTAAGGGTTCCTGCTCAGACCGGAAGGGATCAGAACATCATGTTCTCTGTAGATTTCATTTACTTCTGCAATTGTGCTAGCCAGAGACTGGGTTAAGGATTCCTGCTCAGAAAGGAAGGAATCAGAACATCCTGTCCTCTGTAGATTTCATTTAATTTTGCAAGTGTGCTAGTCAGAGATTGGGTTAAGGATTCCTGCTCAGAAAGGAAGGAATCAGAACATCCTGTCCTCTATAGATTTCATTTAATTCTGCAAGTTTGCTAGCCAGAGATTGGGTTAAAGGTTCCTGCTCAGAAAGGAAGGAATCATAACATCCTGTCCTCTGTAGATTTCATTTAATTATGCAAGTGTGCTAGCCAAAGATTGGGTTAAAGGTTCCTGCTCAGAAAGGAAGGAATCAGACTATCCTGTTCTCTGTAGATCCTACAAGTGTGCTAGCCAGAGACTAGGTTAAGGGTCCCTGCTCAGAAAGGAAGGGATCAGACTATCCTGTTCTCTAGAAACCTCAATTTCACAAGTGTGCTAAACAGAAATAGGGCTTAAGGCTCCTGCTTAGAAAGGAAGGAACTAGATGGCCTTGTTCTCTGCTAGATAGAGTTAACTGTCTTCTGCATTACTATTTTCATGAAAGAGTGTTAGTACTGAAGTCTTTGTTTGAGAATAAGGGTCCTATTCTCTAGTTGCAGAATAGTTATTCTTTCCCATTGCAAGTGTTATTCTAATGTAATCCAGGATTCTTAGATTAATCTTTAAGATCTGCAATAGGGAAGTTGCTTTCCTGTGATTTAATTCAGAACTTCAGTTTACTCAAGAAAGTGTGATTAGTATAAGTTTCTTTACTACAAATCTAAGTTTATTTTGGAATTGAGCATATATAGTGCGTGGTTATCTTTGAAATAAAAAGACTTCCCTGGGTTGATAATTTATGTATCACTTGATTGTTTGAATCAATTAAGCAATTATAGTGACCAACACCACTTAGCACATAGCATTGAGTTAGAGCTAACATTCATTTCTCTATAACACAAGTAAAGCACTAAGCATCAATAGATCTATCTATCATACATAATAATCAAAGCACTAAGCAGATAAACAACACAGCACAAAGCAGACCAAAGACACAAGATATACATGGTTCACCCCAGTGTGGGGATATGTCCACCAACTGCTTCATCTTCTTTATTATTCGTCAATCTCTTACATTCAGTGACTCATGTGCACTAAGCCACAGATTCAAGCTTCGCATAGGATAGGAGATCACATCAAACACCAGATCCTCCTTCCAACTAGGTCAAGGCACAGAGCCAATTCTCTATCAAGCACAGAACCTTACTCACATACATTCCTTGGCACAAATCCATTCAAGCTACTTGCACCTAGCTCCACAAGCTACTCAAAATATTATTCCTTTCTACAATAAATTCGTACTTATTTATACTTTTTAAATCCCTTACAATAAATCCTAATCATGGGTAAACCCCATGGGATGACATCCCATAAACCCATTACAAAAACCCTATAGAACCCCTTACTGGGTCCACATATCCCGCAAAATTTGTGAGATCTTTGATCTCAGCTCCGCCCGGGTGATCCTTCCTTGACCAAAGTGTTGAAGTCCAAAAAGTGGTCCAAAACTGACCAAGGTTTCCTCAAAACTTGGTCGAGGGCCAACACAAGGGGAAGAACAAGCAGGCAATTCAGGTTGAATGCCAACATCAAATATTTCAACATGGGAGATATCATATTAGATCTAGGATCTGAAGTCAATGTACTACCCAAGAAGGCATGGCAATGTATAGGAGAGCCCACATTAGAATATTCACTCGTTCAGTTGAAACTAGCAAACCAACACATAGTCCTACCAATTAGGAGAATGAAAGGGGTGGCAATAGACCTGGATGTAGTGCGCACTAAAGTAGACTTCGAAGTGATTGAAATAGTGGAGGACACAACACCATATCCATCATTTCTCGACTTGGATTGGGAATTCGATAACATGGCCATAATCAACTTAAAAACACAGAAAATGGCATTTGAATTCGGACAATATAGGGTCATTGCGCCATTAGACCCATTGAAAGGGGAAAGGTTAGTAGAACCTATTTTCTTGGACTTGGAGGAAATTATCCAGTTGTACAGAACAACTACGCAAAATGAAGATTATGTAAACCCAACTGCATATGGGATACTCTATTGGCGGATCATTACTTCATGTGTGTCAGAATCATATACAGGTTTAGAGAACAGGCAACGGAGGCTACACGAATTTTCCACAAGAATAGACCACACAGTAAGATGGGTAGGTACAGAGATAAGGGAACCAACCAGTTTCCATGGGGTAAATGATCTAGAAGCATTCTTGACACAGTACGAAGATGAAGTGTTAGAAAATCAGAGACTCTTAGCACTAGATATAGCACTCAAGGCCACACGTGCAAGATGGTGGGGCCCACACAAGGAAACAATCAAGGATTGGTACCAATGTAAGTGGTTACTACGCATAAGGTTTGGCACAGAACATAGAAGCAACAAGCAGAAAAAGTATGATGGACATGGAGCACCAGCAGAACACTTGGAGAAGTGTAGAGAGTTGTGGAAAATGACACCCCCAGAGGAATGGCCTCATCATTTCGCACATACCTTAGAGGGAATCCCAGCAAATTGGTATACAGAACAAGAAATGCGAAAATGAACTATGAGCTGGATAGTACTACAACAAAAATTTACAGTCAATGTCTCATTTGAACATGAGAACCCCAACATAGATGCATCACTTAATAAAATAAGAGTGGTGATACTCAATAAGGAACTAGAAGTTGAACTCATAACAGAAGAACAATAGTGGATCAGACAGACAGTTAAAGAATTGTTGTCGTGCTACCATGTAAAGGAAGAAGTACCAGATGAGGACGATCCACATGATATTCTGATTGAGGAATTTGAAGGCGAAAGAGAATTGGAACGTCCACCTCTAGAATCAAAAGTAATTGTTGCGCCAATCAAGGTGAAGAAAGTCAACATTGGGAAATTTGAGAATCCAAAAATGGCCAGCATTGGAGAATATTGGGATGATCAGACAGTGGAAAGAATAACTGAGTTACTGTGCGAGTACAGTGACCTGTTCCCCACAATATTCACATAAATGAAAGTCATAGTCGGAGAGCTAGGTGACATGAAGATACCACTTAGAACCGAGGCAAGACCAATCAGATAGTGACCATATAGACTAAATCCAATCTATAAGAAAAAATTCAAAGTTGAGATCGATAGGATGCTCGAAGATGGAATCATAGAACCTATGGAAGAATTAGAATGGATAAGCTCGATGGTAGTTCAGGATAAAAAAAACAAGGCAGGATAAGAATATGCATCGACTTGAAGAAGTTGAATGATGCGTGCCTACATGACCCATTCCCTACACCCTTCATGGATGAAGTGTTGGAAAACGTAGGAGGACAGGAAGTTTATTCATTCACCAACGAATTTTCAGGATACCTTGATAGCACTGGAAGATAGACACAAGACCACTTTTTCTATGGAATGGGGATCCTACCAGTACGCGGTCATGTCGTTTGGACTAAAGAATGCACCAACAATATTTTCTAGAGTAGTCATAGCTGTGTTTAAATAATTTATCCACTAGTTTCTAGAGGTATACTTGGACGATTGGATAGTCTATAGTCTTTTGAAAGACCATGTAGAGTTCTTATGGCTGATGTTAGAAAGATGCAAGCAATGCCATATATCACTAAACTTCAATAAGTCCATCTTCGGAACACCGTTTGGGATACTATTGGACCATATAGTATGCAAGCAAGGTTTACTAGTAGATCCTGCCAAGATTGTAGTAATCATTAACCTGCCACCACCACAAATAGTTCAACCACTAAGAGCAACATTGGGACACACAGAATACTACAGAAAATTTATCAAAGGGTATGTGCAAATCATCGTGCCAATGGAGAAACTGTTAAGGAAAGATACAAAGTTTCAATGGAATAAGGAGTGTCAACACGGTCTGGATACGCTGAAAGAAAAGATGTTAACAACACCAATACTAGTATTCCCAGACTGGGATAAGACATTCCACGTACATGTAGATGCATCGACCATAGCACTTGGAGCTATTCTAGCGCAACCAAGAGCAAGAGAATTAGATCATCCTATAGCATTTGCTAGAAAAAAATTGTTAGAATCATAGCAGAACTATAACACTACAGAGAGGGAAGGCCTATCTATGGTCTACGCACTTCATAAGTTCAGACACTACTTATTAGGGAAACATTTCAAGATGTTCACAGACCATTCAACACTCAAATACCTAGTCAACAAGCCAGTGTTCAGGGGGAGAATTTGTTGATGGCTATTGTTGTTTCAAGAATTTGATTTTGAAGTTATAGTCAAGCCAGGGAAGCTAAATGTAGGACCTAACCACCTATCAAGGGTTACAAACGGAGAGGAACCTACAAATTTAGAGGACAACTTTCTAGATGCACAATTATTTTTAGTCCATATCATTGATGAATACTTTGCAGACATCATCCAGTACTTGAATACCAGAACTATGCCACATGAATATAACACCGCGCAGAAGAAAAACCTAGTAGTTTGGATTGTAGATTATCAGTTGATTGCAAGACACTTATACAAAATGGGCGCAGATATCATCCTGAGAAGATATGTGCTAGAACATGAAATACCAAGGATTTTAGCAGAATCCCTTGAGGGAATAGTAGGAGGACATTACGTAGGAAAAGATACCACGTAGAAGGTATTACGCATGGGACTATGGTGCCCAACCATTCACAGATATGCAAATGAGTACTGCCAGAGATGTGATGTATGTCATAGGGTTGGTAAACCGAATATAAGTGATGATATGCCCCTGCAAGCACATGCAACTTTGCAAGTATTTGAAAAATGGGAAATAGATTTTGTGGGACCAATTAACCCACCAACAAAGAGGACATGAGAAATGTACATAATCACCGCGACAGAATACCTGACAAGATGGGTGAAAGCAACACCAATCAAAGATTGCAGTGTAGAAACAACAGCACACTTTCTATTTGAGCAAGTGATCACTAGATTTGGTTGCCCAAGGATTTAATGAGTGACCAAGGCACTCACTTCATTAACAACACTATTAAGGCTATGGTTGAGGAATTTTAAGTCCATCATCAAAATATTACCCCATATCATCCACAAGCGAATGGAACAGTAGAATCCTTTAAGAAAATCCTTGAAAATGCATGGACGAAGATCTGTAACATTAATAGGGATGATTGTGACCTAAAAATACTAGCATTATTGTGGGCATACGGGACCACATGCAAGAAGTTGACAGGACACACACCATTTATATTGGTATATGGACAAGAAGCGATGGTGCCATTAGAATTTCTAGTACCCAGTCTATGTGTAGCAGCGATTACGAACATGACAGAACGAGGCGCAGTACAGGATAGGATGAATAAACTGATGATCATGGAGGAAGATAGGGCCCTAGAAAGGTTCCACCAAAAAGTTCAAAAAGCAAGAGACAAATCTTGGCATGATAAACATATCAAGAGGAAAAATTTCAAGGAAGGAGACTTAGTGTTGAGGTATGACAGTAAATCCTTGCAACACCCAAGAAAACTCGTAATCCACTCGTTAGGACCATATGAAGTAAAAATTGTCACAGATGGGGATGTTGTACAGTTGAAGGAATTAGGAGGCACAAAACTCAGAGGCATGATCAATGGGAGATGACTGAAGTTGTACAAGGATAGTTGACCACCCGCAACTTGAAAGTCACCGTGAAAAAAAAAAGATATAGTGCAGGATATCAAAAGGTACCAATAGGTGCATATTTTGCTGAAAATAGAAGGAGCACGCACTAAAAGTAGAAGGAGAATGCATGTTTAGCAATACTAGCTCGAGGGGGACAAGGAAAACGGTTAGTTCAAAGCAGAAATAGTGGGAAAGGTGGATATAGCAAAAGAAGTGCCAATTGACGGAGGCTATCGGAAACAAATGATGGGACGCCGCATTAATCGTGCCAACTGGAGACAACAAGGGAAATCAATGGAAAGTACAAATGGACAAGTGGTTAATTTAAACCATAATTGAGGTAACGTCTCTGACAAGATTCACACGACGTCGATAAAAAACAAGAACGTCG
The DNA here is from genome assembly GCA_009831015.1 of Picea engelmannii. Taxonomy (NCBI): domain Eukaryota; kingdom Viridiplantae; phylum Streptophyta; class Pinopsida; order Pinales; family Pinaceae; genus Picea; species Picea engelmannii. Next base: position 584,722 of record ML780597.1, read on the forward strand.
GAGAAGAAAGGTTATTGCGAAATTGGGAAAGGGAACAAAGCAATAGAGCATACGAAGCAGAGAGTGAAGGTTGCAGAGATTGCAGAGGCCACTGAGCTCAATGAATGACAAGATTTACCACCATGGCACCACCCAAACAAGGAGAACCAATCCAGACTACTAGACGACCCCAAGGTAGTACTAGCGCACAATCGCAACCACATGGAAGTGAACAACAACCATCTCAACTGCCACAAGTTGTCAATGTGGACAAAATACCATTGTCAGATACAACACCAAGAATCCGCAGACCCGTTGTGGAGGAAACCCAACCGACAACACCAGCGAGCATGGACATCGATATGTTAGAAGAGGGGCAAGACCAACAGAATGAGGATGCAGGTAGCCAAGTGCAACCCAAAAACCCTATATAATCCCTGAGAGTTAATGGGATGGCTCCAAACCAGGAAGAAATGGTCGCACAAGAAGAATCACAAACAACCACGTCGGAACAACCATAGGAGGGAGTAGTGGAAGATGTCACTCATCGACCAGAAGAGTATGTCAAAGAACGAACAATGGAGACTAGAACCTTGAGTCAACCACCATAGTGAAAGGGCAAGGAGACAATACCTAGGTCACCGCACAAGAAGAACTAGCCAAAACTGGGATTCTAGGTCTGTTGGACCTACCACACTTTAGGAGAGGCCAGTATGCAAACAACTGCATCAAGCAGCTGATGGCGGTCACACATGGCAGATATCTATGGCTGGAACAGCTCATCTCAATAGATGTAGAGCTGATCGCATACATCACAGGGCTGCCATCATGGGCCATGGATCCCGCACAGTTCCTTGAGGAAAACAAAAAGGAGAAATCATTGGCCTAGGAGATGAAGAATAAATACAACACCGAAAGGGGGTCGCACAGAATCATTATCAGGCATATTAGTGACATCGGGACAAGAATGGACACAAAAATTATGGCATGCCAGTTGCTAAGGAAATGTCACAAGGAGGATGTCTCGGTCGAGGTTGTCGCAGTTGCAACACAGTGTGTTGAGGGCACCCCACTCAGTTGGGACCCTTATTTGTTGAATCTATTCCTAGATGAATGCAAGGATGCACAAGATCTGGGGACAGAATGTCATTATTCATGGCTACTCATCCTGATATTCGTGATGCGATGGAAGGAGCCAAAGTACTCATTTTTTTCCACTAAACCCAAACCCTACCATGGAGTGTGATACTTATCACTTGGAGCCGCTTCAGACTCCAATAATAGAAAAGTGAATGCAGATATATTCGAAGGATATCTCTGTGACATACATGACACCATCACCAACACTTAGAGGGTAACACCGAAAGTTGTTGCAAACTTTCATGGCATAGCCAATTTCAAAGCCACTAGACATGTGATGTGGATCCATGCGCAGAAGGACCCTGACAATCAATGGATACAATTGCACTACTGCATCACGAAGGGAGACATAGAAATGGCCATTAAGGATTGGGAAGATGAATGGAGAATTCCAGTCCTCACTCGAGAAATACCCGCAGAGATAGAAGAGGAGGTAAGATAGGAACATACACATGTTGAGGAGGTAGGGTAGGAACAGACACAGCCTGAGGAAGTAATAGTGCCCAAGAATCCAAGGACAAGTCAGACCAAGGCACAATAGAAGAAAGGGGGGGAATCCAAGACAAGAGTCCAGAAGGGGAAGAAGAACAACAACACACATGTGCCATAGGTACAATAGAAACAGGCTAAGGTAGCACAGGGAACTACATCAAGTGCTACTCCACAAGAGCAAGGCCAGACTAAGCGGTCAGTCACCCAGACGGGAGGTGCCCGCAAGAAGGTGAAGGCACATAGAACACCCCTAGAATACACGATCAGTGTAGATGATGCAGACATGGTGGCACAAATGATCCAAGATTGCACAGTCAAAGATTTCGAGAATGTTGCACGTGAAAGGGATAGAATTGAAGAAGAGTTGGCATACATGCAACAGCTCCTCAGGTAGATCGGGGAAGCATAGGCAACCAGTAGCAACATAGAAATGGGCCTGTCAGCATCACAGATAGGAGGTGAAGCTAGATCAAGCGAGAAGGACAAAATCTAAATGACAGTACAGACGAGTTCAACGTTTCACATCACACCCAGCATGTTGTGCATGGATGAAATCATGGGGAAGACACCCCTAAATGAAACGTCTCAACTACAGTTGGTATTGACGTGGATACCAACCAAGGCACTATATAAACTACAAGTCAACTTTACACAGTAGGTACAGTCTCGCGCACACACGGAGACATTGGAATTGCAGTAGAAAAAGGACAACCGAGATGATTTGGAATTGATACTCGAGCAGTTTAAGCTCGAGACCAAAGAAGAGAAGGACTGTGTGAATGGGATGGAACAGAAAGTGGTCATATCCTACAAGAAGATCAAAAATAATTCACAGACGGCCAAACTCACGATGACAGAGAAGATTGATAAGATTGTGTAGACAAACAATCAATACCAGCAGGAGATCGAGCATCTCTGAGTGCATCTCATACCTACCACTCCACTAGAGTTGAAAGAGAAAAGGAAGCAGGAGGAAACTGCATATATCAAAGAGATAGAGCGACAAGTCCACATGGAGGCCGACTTGTTTGAGAACGCAACACATCTCTGGATGAAGCTGAAAGAGGATCAGCAAGTCCAACAATGGGACCATAAAGGAGAAAGGATAGGTGCATCTATCTAGGACCTTAAGTAGAGGCAGAAGACAATGTCGATCACAAAGCACGTCAAAGGAGCACAGGACGTGAAGAGACTGCAGGAAGAACTCATAGTTGCGCAGACATAGAAAAAGGAGCACCTAGCTCAAATGGAACCGCTCCAGGAGTGAGTAGCAGAGGTCATAGCACAGGAATAGGAAGCCAAAACATATATGGCACAAAAAAAAGAATAATTTGCAAGGATGGTCAGTGATGAGATTACAGTGCAGATATTGGACGCCCTCAAGGAGAAGACCGTGCAGGACCAAATGCAAGCAACGGATCTTATGGAGAATTTCCAAGCGATCACAAGGGAGATCGATGAAGCACACAGGGGTTAGGTGGCTCAGGACAAGCCACATGTTAGTGTTGCGGTCCTGTTGGAAGCAATCCAAATCAGAAAGAAAGGTTATTTTGGGAAGAAAGGCATGCACGAGGAAAGCGACAGCTGGAAGGAAGAGTAACACACGCGCATGCAGGGAAGACCTAACGACGCTAGGGTTAGGGTTTTTGTAATACATTGTAATGAATGAAGAGCCATATATATATATATATATAGAGAGAGAGAGAGAGAGAGAGACCTAAGGGAGGGAGTAGCCATAGAGGATGAAGGAGACTATGGAGGAAGGAGTCATGTTTTGATAACTAGTTGTAATACTTATGTCATATGACCTAATTTTGTAAGTTGTTGAGTTGTAGAGGGTTAGAAGGGTAGATATCTAGGGTTATATCCCAGGTTGAGGAGCCTGGTGTGATCTATTCTGCCTCATAATAGATCTCGACCCAACTGAGGATGAGTTGTAAAGTGCACGACATTGTAGTTTTTGAACTTCCATAATAGAAGAGCTTGAGAGCCAGATCTTTGTGGACATATCCCAGGAGGTGTGAACCACGGTAAAAGTTGTGTTATGTGATTAACTTCTTGTGTCTCTTTTATTGTTTATGAGTAGATGTTAGAGTGATGTATGTGTTTCCTTTTGGTTTACCAGGAGGGCCAATAGTTTTAGAGGCTTTGTTGGAACCCCAACAAACTTGAACCTTGGTCAATCATGTTAAAGGTATAACTTAGAGAAACTAAACCAACAACTACTCTCTTCAAATATAAGATACCACCATTCTAGCAAGTTGGTATTGATTTTCATATTGCAAGGTTTTTCTATTTCATTTAGTAATAGAATTTGGGTTTCATAGTATTATTGTTCTCTTTGCAATAACTCTGTGTGATTCCATCTATATTTATATCTCCATTTTGTTCTCCAGGCAATCTAGATCAATGGTATTAGAGAAAAATAAATAAATAAATCCCTACATGTACTCAACAAGGTCAAGGTCTAGGGAGTTAGGCCTCGAATTAACTAAATTTGATGGAAACCACCCTCACCAACCCAAATGACCTCCCATGGAAAGAAAAATGAAAGATGATGTAGTAGGATATTCTATCAATTTTTTTCTTGAGGAATCCCTCCATTGATAGAGGAACGAGATGGTGAATAATTTCATTGAGATCCTTCGATGATTTTCAACGACAACAAAGGAACCTTCAACAAGAAACCACTTTGGAGGCATGATGCCCTTCAAGGTACAAATTAACTTTGGAATTCCTTTATTTCAAGGCCATATAGAAATATATGATTTAGAGAAATGGTTAAGTTTGTTGAAGATTTATTACCATGTTCAACAATTTTTTGACAATGAGAAGATCATCTTCACACTCCTCAAGTCCCTTCCCAATGTCAAAGATTGGTGGTACACTCAATGTGAGAAATGCACCAGAGATGATTCTACAACACTTAGGATAGAATCCACTTGGGTGGATTTTGTTGATGACATCAAGGAGGATTTCTACCCTACTAGAAACTACAATGACCAATGCATGACAATATCTCCCATACCTTGCTCTCAAAGATGGATATTAGAGACTCCAAGCGACACTCGGTTCTAAAATATTGTAGTGTTTTACATAGGTATATCCAAATAGATATGGATTCCTTGGACATCCCCTCACTAGGAGCCACTTATTAGTATGCTGTCAAAACTGAGCAAAGGTTTGGGTGTGAAAATTTTCCATAGTAGAAGCATGGTAAAGGTGGTCCAATCTTGTAGGACAAAGGATAGAGAAAGGATAGACAACCCGGGGACAACCAATTCCAAGTTGCAAGTAAATGATGGTAATGGGAAGTCAAAAAAGGACACTAGAAAGTAGTGTGAGTTCCATAAAAAAACTTGGTGCAACAATGATGAATATCTCTCCAAGTATTCATTAGTGGCTAAGTTTAAAGCCTCAAAATTGGAGTTTATCTCAAACTTTGATTTACAATTGAATTAGGGAAAATGAATCATTGCATACAACCCAATGTCACCATCCCTCCCACAAATATCCATTCAAAGGAACCAAATGAGCCCAAGGAACGTGAGCACCTCTTCCACTCATAGATGTTGGTGAAGGGGACTCCATTACATTTCATTGTTGAAATTTGCAACCAGAAGAACCCAATCTTAGTAGAGGTCATTAAGAGGTTGAAGTTGTAAACGATATTCCACCCATAACCATACATCATTGATTGGATGATCTGGGGATTAGACCTATGTGCTAGTCAAAAATGTCACCTACACTATGAAATCAAGCCCTTCAAAGATGAGGTAATGTGTAATGTTTATCCACTTGAATTTTTTTATGTTCTCTTAAGAAAACCATATATTTGGAAGCATTATATTGTTTATGAGTCTAGGCACTGTATTGTCATTGGGACTTTTGGAGGTCAGTTCTACAAGGTACCAAAAATCATTTCAACTATTGTGGTCTCCTTGATCTCACCAAAGCAATGAAGGAAGTTTATCTCTTAAACTGAAAGATTTTTCCTCTTTGTGATTCTGTCAAAATACAAATAGAATATCACCATGAATGTCAGGGTCTCTCTACATAGAAGAAGTAGGTGGGAAAAATAGTGGAATAATACAAAGATATATTCACCTCACCTATAGGGTTGCATCTGCATTGTTAGGTAAATCCAGCATTTGATTTTATACAGATCTCTCCTCCACCTAATAGCATGGTTTACAAACACTCTCTTTTGGGGAATGAAAAAATAAAATTCCAAGTTCATGATCTAATTCAAAAGGTACATATTCAACCAATCCCCTTGCTTTGCAAGATCCTATTTTTGTATGTTCAAAATGAGGATGGGACTTTAATAATGTATATTGATTATAGAGCCTTGAACAAAATCACAATCAAGAACCAGTATCTAATCCCTTGGATTGAAAATCCTCTTGATCATCTCAAGGGTGCCAAATTTTCAATAATATTTATCTAAAGTCAAGCTATTAACATGTGCCAATTGAGAAAACTAATGCATGGAAGACAGCCTTCAAGCCCAAATAAGGCCTCTTTCAGTGGTCTGAGTCATGCATTTTGGCTTGACTAATGCCCCAACAATGTTCATGAGGAAAATGGACAATATATTGTGGTCATCCACAAATTCCTCTATGGTTGTATATCTATATGATATTCTCATATGCAGAAAAACATGGGTGGAGAATTTGCATCACATTCAACAGGCTCCAATCACCCTACTTCAACATAATTTATATGTCAATCTAGAGAAGTGACCACTTGGCATGTAGAGAATTTAATATTTGGGATCAAATATTGATGAGAACGATGTGCATGTGAATCCAAACAATATTCAATTCATTTGTGACTAACGTGGTCCATAAGTACCCCACCTAAGACAAGGATATGTACTCCATTGTGCAGGTAGGTTGACAATGGAAGAATTATATTTTGAGAAAGGAAACGATCATCAATATAAATCAAAATTCCATACAACTCATGTAGACATAAGGAAAATTAGAGAATGATTACTTTGAAAAGTTGTCCACGTACTTGCAAGAATTCCACTTGAACATTAAGTACAATAAGGGTATCAAAAACTAAGTGAACTAACTTAGCCAATCTCCAATTGTGGCACTAACCACAATGCTTAACTCTTATGGACATGAGACTTTAGAGTGGCCCCAATTTTATGAAAATTACCTTTTCTTCACTAATATTTACAAAACATTGGGAATATTTAACCAATTTTTAGACTTTCACCTCTAGGATGATCTTCTAATACTTTTATTTTCCAAATCTTCAACCAGACATCAACAGATATTCATATCATGGATTTCTTCTGCATTTCCAAAAATGTCATCGAGAAGTAGGGGTTACACATTCCACTACCTACCTCAAATAGGCCCTAAGAGTAATTCTCCATGGTCTATATGTCATGTGTTCCATCAACCAAGCATGGAAACAAATATGTATTTGTGGTTATTGATTGGTTCTCTAAGATGGCCATTTCGGCACCCTAGAAGAAGAGTATTACAATATAATCCATTGCTATAATTTTCTTCAAGCATGTTTGTGTTCATTTTGTGCTACCATGGACCATTTATTTAGATAGGGACAGGAGGTTCTTGAGTACTTTCTCATCTATCCTATGATCAATGATGGACACCAAGCTAACCAAATTGACTTCCTTCCACCCCCAAATATATGGGCATATAGAAGTATTCAATAGGATGATTATGCATATCTTAAGAATGTACAAGTCCAAGCATTGGAATACATGGGAATATATCCTTCCTTATGTTCAATATAGCTACTACAAATCCCTTCGCATCTCTATTTACCAAATATTTTGAATGGATCCAAAAAAATCGTGATATTTTGTAGAAAGAAAATGCCAAGTATGAACGACGATAAAATTAGCTTTAGGTTCCACACAAGTTTCATGTTGGTGATAAGGTATGATTTCACATGAAAAAAATATCCTCACAAGTCTTCAACAAGATCTTAAATCACTCCAATATGGACCTTACATTATCACCAAGGCTATGGATGAGAATGCTTTTGAATATAATATTCCACCTTCCTTGGTTTGCACCGTATATTTATTATGGTGTTGCTTAAACTATATTTTCCACCTCTAATGGACACCTCAGAAGTGGCCAAGCACTTATCCCCTACAAAATTTAACCCTAAATACCTTGAGTAGGATATAGTCAATAAAGTCACAGAAACCAATATGAAGGGGACCCTCTAGAAAAAAATACAACTCTATTGAGTTTTTAAAGTAGGGCACCTCCTTCACAAAGAGTTGCATTCAACAAAATTTTCCCCATTGAATAAAGGAACTTGTTGTAATGGGGACACCCTGACCTATTCCATTGAATCAGAATGGTTCTACATCTTGGCAATTCTACTATAGTTTTGTAGGTCCTAAACTTTCAATGCATTTTTTTGGAATTTCCCATGCATTTTTGGAAATTGACCCAATTATATAGTTGGTATACCAAACACATATATCATAGAATAATATTTGTAACAATCCAATAATGACCCCAAATGGAGTTTGTATGAAAATTTTATGGCCCCAGGAAGTTGACATATCAACTAGCCTCCTTGAAGCTCGCATTCCTTTTACCACCACATCTCCTAGGGTCATGGTTTTGGATATTTGGGTTTTTTTACTCTTAGGGTTTTCTACTTTATTTTAAAAGCTATTTTTCAATGTATTCTAATGAACTTGTTGGAAATGAGCATAGTCAACACATCTATCTTCAAAGATAATCTACCACCATTCTAGCTAGTTGGTATTGCTTTACATAAGGTAGTGTTTTTCTATTTCATTCATTAGTAAAATCCAAGTTTCATTGTATTGTTTTTCTCTTTCCAATAACTCTATGTGAGTCCATCTATATTTCTATACTCAATTTGTTCTCCACATAATCCAAAACAATTTCATCCCTCACCGTGCTTAATAGATTCATGACTTGGATGGATCTAGATTTTTTGTTGTTGTTGTTATACTTGACAAGATTTTTAAATTATTTTTATTCTTTTTTAAATTATCCTTTTTTTCCCAAAAAATGGGTGTTACAGATCCCCATACTATTTATAGAATAAATGTGCCTCTTGGTCCAACAAGGAAAACACTAGTAAAGAAATTGATTTCCTATTTCCTTGAAATGTTGACATGCATTTATATGCTTTGTATAGCTTCCCAGAAATATATAGCTAACTTGAATTTAGTTGATCTTCGACAAATGAAAATGTATGAAAAATAAATGGAACCACATTTGTATGGTTGTATGAAACTTTGGTTGAAGATTAACCTATCGATGACTTCTCAAAGTCATGTATCTCCCAAGGAATCTAAAATTTATATTATTTATTTTTTACCATGAAGTGACTAAATTCTCTAACTTGAACATCGAATAAAATACCTATTAAAATATGGATTTTCATACCTCATTAATTTTATTAAATATCATTTTGAGATTTCCATGAAGAAACTTAAGTACTAAACCCTACAAGTAAAGAACTAATTAATGGAGGTGTTTACAAATCCCCTTCTCCCTTCTCTATTTTTAGCGAAGATTTCTAACAGAGGTGAGTGGTGGAAAGTTTTACTGGATGATTTTCTTAGGTGCAATTGAACCATATTTCTGCAATGGTATGCTTTAATTTCAATAGAACTGATGCATAAACCTATCTAGTGCACCGATGTAGGTTAAAATATTTTATAAACAAAACATCATTTATTCAACAATTCTTTTCAATGCACCATAGATATTAAACCTCACCGATGCATAACCATACCACATGCACCAAGATAGGTTAAAATAATTTATAAAAATATCAACCATTCTATTAAAAAAATGTGTTGATGTGATAAATACATATAAGAACATCAATGCGTAAGCTTACCATGCACAAGGTGCTAGTACTATCATTTTTTTCAAAAACATTCATGTTGATGCACCAAATAAATTTAATTTCACTAGTGCATTACCCCATCATACGCATAGAGGTAGGTTAAAAACGTTTATAGAAAATATCGATCACCTTTATTAATAAATTCCAATCGTTGCACTAGATAGAATAAACCACATTTGTGTGTAACCTTACAATGTCCACCGAGGTAGGTTAAAATATTTTATAAAAAAATTTGACCATTTTTTTCAAAAAAATCATTGTTGGTACACCACATAGATTAAAAACACCAATGCATAACCATACCATGCACATCATGCTAGTGATATTATTTTTCCAAAAAATATCATGTTGATGTGCCAAATAGGTTCAACTATATTGTTTCTTGACCCCGTCGGTGATCCGTGAATGGGACTTATATCCCATTCACTTCACCAACATGGACACTTTGTGGAATTAACTTTGTTATCTATTTTTAATCTTGGAAAGAGATATCAATCTTCAGCATGGATGATTTTACGGGCTAAATTTTGCTCATGGGCTAATTTTCCATGGTTTTTCCAAAAATGAGATTCACTATTTTAAAAATGATTCACCCAAATTCTATAGTATAAAATTATTTTACCTTAAAAATCGCCAAAATTTTATAAAAACTATATAAAATCCTTAGAAATTTGAATATTTTTACAAAAATATTGCCAAACATTTATAGTTGGAATATGAAGGATAAGTAAGATTCGCCAAGGTTTCTACATTTTAAAATAAATTTCCATCCTTAAAATCATCCCTGATCATCAGAAGAATACAAGACCTCATTCTTGATGCATTTGTTAGTGCAAACCTTCTCTATCTACCCATCATCAATAGGCAAAAAATGTTTTGTTCTAAGATTGGATCACTACTTGGTTTACTTGCTATGGAAAACCCAAGCCAATCAATGGAAAAATAATCATGTTTTTACAATTCTTGTTGTTCCCACTAAAACCTAGAAATTAGTGAAATATAATAGTAGTTAAAAGAATAATTGGTTTCTTGTTTACAATTTCTTACATAACACTTCAAATCTATTTGCACGATCTCTTCCAAGCACTCTATTCAAATTACCCGTTGAAGGTAATTCTGTCAACCAACAGGAAATTTGGTTAGTGTATACACACAACTATAAATATGCCCATTTGATTACCTATATTCAAGCAAATAAGGACTCTATTATGATAGTAATATGTGGTCTTTTTCTTGCACACGTTGCTCCAATTGTAAATCTGTCTATCCATGCATCTATTCATTTCCTCTATGACTCCTTGATACTACACATATGGATCACATAATCTATGGACTTGTTTCCATCCAAGATGAACAATGCTACTAGATTTCTACGCAATGTTTGGATAACCTATGAACTTATCTCAATGGTCCTTTGGTGGAAATTACTAGATGTATGTAATCAAACATCAACTCAAGTTTTAGCATGGACATTGATCATCTCTATATGTGTCTATTCTTCCCAATGACTATAATGGCATGAATGAAGAAAAAATGCATTAACCAAAGTGTTGATGAGTCAATAAAGATGGAAACCTCTCTTATTGGTTAATTAGACCACCCAAACTAAACTTTATTGATCTCAGCATCAATGCACATATGACTCTATCCCAATTCAGACCATCATTTAGGTACTTAATTACTCTTGAGTTTTTAAAGTTACCAAGGGAGGAAATGCATTGATTTCGCTTATTTTCTATCCAGTGGTAAATACTTTATCACGCTTCATTACCTAATGCTTACTTGATGAACATTAACTCTAGAAATAGTATATCTATGTGCACATTCCAATAAGAGACATCATGCAATGAGTATGTGGATAGCTCCAACAATTACATAAGGGAGTAATCAATTTGAAAATAAGGGAGCAATCAAGATTGGATTTGATTAATTAAATAACCTAATCTATCATCCCAATGTAGGTTATGTACCAAAGATCTACAAATACAATCACCACACAAGATACAAAGAAGAATGTAGACAATCTCAATTATTTTTATCAAAACCCTTAGGGTAGGGTAACACCATACAATCGATAATTTTAAGGAAGGAAGCCACTCCTTATCACTTGCCTCTTTGAGGGGTAAAACTCTTGATGAGATATGCTTCAGATATAATACTCATCAATGTGCCCATTACATTTTTTACACCCCTTATATAATACTACCTACCATCTAAGAACATTCTAGACGAGGAAACTTATAGTAGGTGGAACCTTCTAGTAAGCTCTCTTACATTTAGTTTGTTCACACTATGCCTTATTTACTAAAAGTGGTCTTCATATATAACAATAAATATATATTATTATTTCCCTTGGGTACCTCCTTAGGTACCCCATATTATTCCCCTAGCTACACTACATTCCATCTCCCTTAGGAAAGTGTTGTTCTCGATGCTTGGGATGAGGAAGTACAACCATATACCAGAGTCCCATGGATAAGTGTGGACCATAATGTTGAAGTAGGCTGGAGAAATAGTGTTCCATGTAGAATTATTAGCCACTATGTTGAAGTAGTCCAAAATCCATTGTAAACTTGGATCCCATGTCCAAGTGCTCATTTGAACTCATCATTGAAGCTATTGGAACTCAATAGCCACTGAAAATGATGCTATGAAGATCTACACTAGTCATGTCAATCCAAATATGTAGATCCAGCCAAAACATTATCCACTAGTATTAGAGAATAAGAAAATTACAATGGAGTATTCATAGCAGGATCTTGACTACTCTTCAATATGTGTTATACATAAGGTGGAGTAAAGTCATCAAATAGAAGATGAAAATGGTTTTCATCCTAGAAATGACAACTATCTATATAACAATCATCACAATTGACCTTTAAATCATATCAAGCATATCTTTATTGATTATATTATGTCGTGGTGTATTTGCAAATGATATCCATATTACATATTTCCTACCTTGTAAGTTTGATCTCTTGAATATTTTGAACATTTCTTCTCATGCTCTCAATACCGTGAAGAACATTTTCTAGGCCCATGAGGACTGAGAGAAAAATTTGTAGCACAATGCATATCCATTGGAAACACCACATATATCATACCAAAATAAAGATCTGAAAATCCTCTATCCAATGGTATTGATCTAGTAGCAATCAGAGCACCCTATCAAAAGTTATGAGCTCCGCAGTCTCACGGGCGTCACGAAACAACGTTGAAAAAATGTTGATTTTAAATCAGCGATATCTTCATTTATGGAGTTCCAATTTAGACAGTTTTTTTTTTTTTTAAATTGGTTGATTTTATTAGAGTAACTCAAATATATAATTTTTTTTGGCCAATTCTGCACCAATTTCTACAGAAATCTGCAAAATCGTGCAGTCATTCTTAGAAAAACCCTAAAACTTGTTGATTTTAAATCAACGATATCTTGGCCTCCAGAACATCGATTTGAAAGATTTATTTTTTGAAAGTGGTTGTTTTTATGAGAGGAAATATGATCTACAACCAGTTTCATCAAATTATTTATAGAAATCTATAGGAATTGACATGAGTGTTGCGACCCTCTTTTTCTTTGTCTTTTGAAACCCTGCAAAAATAATAATATTGTCCCTTTTTCTTGGCTGAAGAAAGTTCTCTGATACCACTTTTTAAGTATCAAATATCAACAAATACAATCACCACATAGGATACAAATAAGAATGTATAAAATATCATTTATTATTATTAAAACCCTTAAGGTAGGGAAACACCATACAATCTATCATTTTAAGGAAGGGATCCACTCATGATCACTTTCTTTTTCGAGGGGGAAACCTCCTAATGAGATATGATCCAAATAAAATACTCATTAACATGATCATTACATTGTTTACACCCCTTATATAATACTACATACAATCTAAGAACATTCTAGAGGAGGAACCTTCTAGTATGTGGAACCTTCTAGCAAGCCCTCTTACATTTATTGTGTTCACACTAGGCCTTATTTACTAAAAGTGGCCTTCATATATAACAATACATCTCTATTAGTATTCCCCTTGGGTACCTCCCTAAGTACCCCATATTATTCCCCTAGCTACACTACAATGTACAACCAAAAGAGATTACCATACTACTTGAAAGGAATGTGTAGACCCTATACGATGGTGTATACGGCCTCCAAACTCCATAAACCATTGTGTGTAGAATTATTGAGCATATATTCTTAAGGAAAAGTGTAATTGTTGTGTATGGATTGTTTGAATTAAAGATTTTTTGTGTGCACCCTCAATATTCTCCAATCTATTGTTTTTTAAGGGTAGAATACAGAAATTTGGCTAAAAGAATGCAACAACCAAATTATAATAGGCATAGATATCTATTAAGCAAGTAAAATGGATGGTCTAGATATGATAACAATTGCAATTAAACACAAATTAAAGTTAATTAGTTCATTTTACTGTGAACATACTATCATATTTCACACCACGAATAATGAATGGAGTTTAATTCATATCTATGCACTCCTATAAATGAAATCCACAACAATATACACGACAATCAATCACAATGAATACAAAGAGATTTTACCCATGGGATGGATGTCCATGTATAGTAATCTAGCTACTACTACAATTCCAACGAGATGAATGTCCATGTATGATAATCCTCCTATGATTGCATCCTATGCTCACACTTCAACCCCTATACAAACCTCCAATGTCAATATGGTTCAATCTTTGGACTAGAAATTCACTTAGCGACTCAAAGGAAAAAAGAAAAATCAATGAAAAAACCCTAATAATAACCAAGGACAAGGGTTTGCAACAAACAAATAATGGTTCAAACAATGTTGTTAGGGGTAAGAAGGATAAAAATAAATAGAAATTCCCTTGTAAATTGTGTAAAGATAACCAGTTTACCCATTAGTGCCCTAAGATGAAGGAAGCCTAACAATGGCTCGTTTAGTGTGTTTCTCAATAGAAGAAACATCATATTGTTCAATCAAGAACATGTTTACTCCCTAGTAGCAAAAAATGGTTACTAGTAACCATACACCTTCACAAGGGGGGACATTGGGGTGCCCCTTTACAAGGGGACAATACCTTGAACATTAATATACACGTGTATCGAGGATGTTAATGTGGAAACTTGAGATCCCCTAAAAATGCACCATCTAAGAAGGAAGCTTCCTTATCACAACCAAATGGAGCTATTTAGATAGATAAGTCATATATAGAAATGATGCCTCACCTCTCGAAGGGAATATTATAAATGTTCATGCATAACCCCATTTTAGATATCCTAGGAACTATAGCATTGTATAAGATCTAGCTCAGGCTTCATGTGCCATGTCTACTTTAGAGATCCTTTAGTGCCCCCCATAGTGTAAGACATTATTAAACATTATTCTAAATATTTATCCTTTGGATTCCAATTTGATGACATTCGATCTTGACCAACTAGTGCCCAAGCCTCCCTATCATGTGAATTTTTAGATTCAGATATCTTCTTGTGGCACAAACATCTTCTGGTGTCTTGTTGATGAAGGGGGCTCTACTTGTGTCATGTCATTATCAGTCTAGAGAATTTTTCTCATGAGATCTACCCCCTTAGCTTTCTTACTCAAAGTATTTGATGGTAATTATTTTAAACAACATGGAATCATTACCACTCTTCTAGTTGAGTTAAGAGGAAAGATCATTGCAATAGAATTTGAAGTAGTTGATTCTCTTATCGACTATAATACTATATTGTGATGTAGCTAAATGTAAGAAATGAAAGCATTAATGTTTTTAGTTTTTTGAGTGATCAAATTCTCTCATCAAGGAAATATTTTAACCATCAACCAACTACCATATTGTGTCCTTGATCCTAGCTCTAAGTTTGAAACAAATGTTCCATTCATTGATGGTTACAATGTAATGTCCCTTTTCCGAATAGGAGCTCCAGAGAGGAGGCTTAATAGTCTAAACAACCCCGTTATACTATAGCCAGTGCCATACAGGGGTAAACAGGGTTACTAGAGATCACTTCAGCCCAGGGTGTTATAATTTGAAAGTGACATTGAGCTAAAAGTGACTAAAAGCGCTCTTAAGCCAAAGTGAGCTAAAAATAAAACAGATTAACTAAAAATAGGTCAACATGGAATTAGGGTTTCAGACAACTATAATAAAAGGGTAAAGTGACCTAATTCATCTTTATGAATAATTTGACTTGAAAGTGAGGAGAGAGACACATCTCAGGAGAGAGAGCTATGTGGATTCCAGAAGAAATACACTTGGTGGTTGATTTCAGTGTTGAGAGACACACCCTAGTCACTGGGAAGATCAAATGGATCTTCCATCGATCTTTAGCAGCAGTTACACAAGTTGTACCAGCAAGGGCGCACTTATTCAGGGTGAGGGTCCAGCTTTTGAGGAGACTTAGTGAGTCGAATTGTCCCATCCAGGGAGAATCCAAGGATTCCCTTACGACCCAGTTCAGAGGAGGGTAGGGCACATCTATTTCTTGGTTTCTCGTTAGATTCCAACAGAGAAATCATCTTGGGTGCATTACTCAACCATTGAGGGTGTGACAGTTGGTTAGGATGCATTTTGGATTCTCGGGAGATCATCAGAGCTGATCCAGGGAAATCCTTCTGATCCGTTTCAGAGGAGCGTAGGGCGCTCAGTTTGAGACCCTTATCAGTCGATTCTGATGGAAGAATCACTAGGTAGATCACAGTTTCCAGCAACAGTTGGGGTTCATTTTCCCAAGGGGATCCATTTGGGATCTGAACAAATCGTCAGAGGGTTGATATTCAATTTTTCAGCCACTGATAGTGTGCATGAGGTCATGGCACACTGTTTGAGACAGTTTCCAGGCATATTTGAGGATTTTAGCCACTAGGGTGAACTTTCCAGTCTTGAAACAGTTGTCGTATGAGTTGTTGTATCTTTTAGAAGATCCTATATCTCATCCATTGATCTAGAAGCATTCTTCTATTACCAAGTATCATTGTTTTATTTTTATTATTGTATTTCAAATAAGATCCTTTTGTCTCTGATCTATCCGAGATATTTATTTTATTCAGCCGCATACGGCATTGTAAACTGCAGAAATATCATAATATATTATTTTCAATTTTTTGTGTCATTTACTATATGTATGCTTATTCATATGTTGTAAACACTTATTTATCTACACACACATGCAAAAAACACCAAGCATGTTAAAACCCGCAACATAAACACATCCAAAAACCCCCAGTGTATCAGATCGGACAACAGACATAGCAGATTAGCAAAATTTCCTAGACTAGCCAGATTTGGGATATTACAGTGGTATTAGAGCTTCAGTCCTACCAACCTATGACTAAATACGATGAGTTTAGCAGGTGACCCAGAGGGTCATGAGAATGTAGGTGACTAGTACCTCACTTACAGTAGACGCAGGGAGAGGAGGCCTAGACCATATTTTCCCCCTTTTCCTCTCATTTCGGAGGAAGAGGAATAGTCATACAGGGAAGCAGAGCTAAGGGCAAAGCATGAGGTAGAGAGTGAGGCAGAGAGGATGTTGGGAGACATATATGAGATACCATAGGGAAGTGGCAAGGCCCCCATGGAACCAGAGGCATCCTTCATGTAGGTACTCAGTAATCCGGTAGTCAGTCAGTAGGCCATGACTCAATCTTTTGCGCAGATGGTTGATAGATTGGCTATAGTGGGCACCCTGGGCACACAAGCCCCACATGTAGCATAGGGGAACTCAGGGGCAGGCAGTAGACTCCAATCACCTACTCGCACATACACATCTTCGAGTAGGATTCTCAGGCCATTTCTCCCTAGTTTCCAGAGGGCACCCCTATTGGCAGCACAATAGTCGATAGCACAGAGGTCACCCACTCAGAAAGAGGAAATTATAGAGTACAGGAGGGATTATGCAGCATTGGGTCATGAATTCCATCAAGACATGAACCTGGTTGAGTACTGTGGACTCAGACTCGGGAACCGCCTCAGAGAGCCTCATAGAGGAGTACAATAGCAGCAGTAGGGGCATAACCTAGATTTCATCTAGAAAGTTGGTAAACTCACCATACCTTCTTTTGTCGGATCATCCAAATGCACTGCCAAATCTTGGGTACAAAAGATAGACACGTACTACAAGCTCAACCAGATGACCGAGACAGAGGCCATCAGTTTTGTTACCCTTCACTTGGAGGGTGAGGCACACGAGTGGTGTCATCATGGATTGGTGATGTTGGGTCACACTCACATCACTTCCTACAGGGAGTTCATAGAGAGACTCATGGACAAGTTTGACAGGAGGGATCCATAGATCCATTTCAGGGATCTAGCCTAGTTGAGACAAACTCGCACAGTAGAGGAATTCATCATGGAGTTCCAGCGGGCAGCAATGGAAATGACAGATACCTCAGAGCCCAGGTTGATTATGTTATTCATAGAGGAGAGCACAGAACCCTTGAGAAGATGGGTGAAGGAATACAGGCCTCACGCCTTGCAAGATTCCATCTTACGCACTCAATATTTGGCAGATTCAATGTCGAAGACTAAACCCTTTTCCAAACCCTTCATACCACAGAAGGACCAAGACAGAAAACCATTCTAGAGAGAGTGGAAGGGAAAGGAGAAGTTGGATGATGAGACGAGGCAAGAGATTATGAGGAAGAAGCTCTGCTTCACCTACAAGGACCCTTGGTTCCCAGGCCACAGGTGCATGGGCAAGGGAGAGATCCATTATATTGAGGTGGTAGCAGATAGTGTGGATAGTGAGGCGGAGGAGCAGGACAGTGGATCCACTAGCTCATAGGATGAGCCATCACAAGTAGAGGAGCAGCCTCCCTGGAGACCACCAACATCGCCAGGGACCCACCCACCAGTAGTACCATATCCTTCTAATCATACTAATATACGAGAATCAGAAAAGGGAGGAGTCATAGCGACCCTTTCTAGTGTTCCTAGGTATGACACCCTCAGGATCAAAGGGGTTGTTCAGTGACAATGGGAAATTTCCCTGATAGATGGTGGGAACACCCACAAATTTATTGATCCATCATTGGTATCGAGGCAAGCACTTCAAACAGAGGAGTTTGAGGGGTTTGATGTTGCATTAGCAAATGGCCACACAGTGGAGTGTCTAGATAGAGTTCTAGACTTGGATATAAAGCTAGGTAACTACACCATGAGAGACACATTTTATGTAGTTGACATATCTGACACAGATGTGGTGTTGGGAGTCTAGTGGTTGATCACCTTGGGAAAAATAACCACCAACTACCAAACCTTGGAGATGGGGTTTAGAGAGAGTGACAGGAAGAGGATTTTATTGAGGGGCATGT
>ML780597.1:612268-623219 GCA_009831015.1 Picea engelmannii
GGTTGAAATGGTTGGAAAGACTATCATATATAAATACAATTGTGTATCCATGGACGTCCTTAACCTTGTTAGCTTATTGCACCTTGCCTGCTATTTATCTCAAGTCTTCCTTCACATTTGAAAGCTCTTAAGAAGGCATCATTACCAGTGCAATAACAATTAGGGATTATTCATACAAAACATACAAAGCAACACAAATTGGCAGAGCTACTTCCAGCCCCACTTTATATTCTATACTCTCAGCTACAAAGGATGCCCAGTCGTTTGCTCGCCAGCAAGCCAACAAAGATACAGGTGCTTTTACAGGCATCGAGGAAAGCAAACTGGATGATGATGTGCCTGAAGAAGAGGATGATTCCTAGAGATGGAGAAAAAGGCCTAAAAAGGTGCAGATCAAGGAGGATATGGATGCAACCGGTTATTATCAGGTTCACCTTCTTACTGTCATTGTTCATGTCTATGATGATGAACTGATTAGTGGGACAAAGCCTAGCAAATTGGTCACTCTGAAATGTGAATACTTGCTAAAGCTGCATGTTGTTTGTTTTGGGGTTGATGGTATGCAAGGAGGCAGTGAGAACAATTTTCTTATAAACTTGTTTCCAGATAACACTGGGATTGAGATTCCTCATCAGATAGCTAAACTGTCTTCAGGTCTCAACTTTGCATATCATGAGAAAAGAGCACAAAGGCCATTTAAATGGATTCAGCACTTGGCAGGCATTGAATTTTTGCCCGAAGCTCCTCCATTTCTTGTTGATAACATATCTGGAATTGATGAAGCTACAAAAGGCGCATCAACTTTGGCGGGGCTGAATATATATAGACAACTACATCTGTGCAGTATTTTTGTTGAATACCATATCTGCATTTGGTTGTAGCTTACTGGCATCTGGGGTTGGCATTGGCTACTGGATCTGTGGCTTTACAAATATCTGTTACCATTCATTTTATCCTCCTTTTGTAAATGTAACTTTTCTTGTAGGTCTTTTCCAGGAAGAAGATTTACACTTAAAGGATGTCTACTATTCTAAGCTGAAGGATTTTTATGGGAAACTGCTGCAATAGAGTGAAAGACTGGATTGCACGCATTGACCATATAATGAGCAACATGAGAAGTGAAGCCTGAGTAGCTTCACATGTTAGGGAAATAGAATAGTATAAATCAGTCAGTCACCAAGAAAATTAAGTGCAGAAAAGAGCAGAGGTCTTTTTCTCTTGCGTGTAATCGAGATTCATCTAGTTTCGATTTTTGGGTAAGTTTCTGTTTTCGGTGGTTTAGGCGAGCCCGTGTATGTGTTCATTAACCACCGAAAAGGATGAATGACTCCATGGCCCAATACTAAAGGCACAAGGTCTGCTAGGTTCTTGGACACCTCACAGAGAGGTATCCATCCCAGTTGGAGGCATATGTTAGCACTTAAAAACGCATCGGCATTTTTGAAGGAAAGATGCCTAATCTTGTGGGAAAATTTTCGATAGCTTCCCGAGCTCCAAATGCATATATGAAAGCACCATTGGAAAGTTTAGGATTTGTAGATGTTGATTGACTATTTAAACATGCAAAACGGACTCTCCATGACTGAGAAATTTGATTTTGAAAAAATCTGCACTTTCACCAACGCAGAAGGCAAAATTTTGACTAGTTAGCTGTGGAAAGTGGCGACTTTCAACAGCGCAGGAGAAGATTTTCAGGCAAGTGCGCTGTTGAAAGCCTGTCATGGCCATAATAGTCAAATTTTCGCCCAGATCAGGAATTTTTGGGTTTGAATGGTTCGAAAAGGTTTCAAATAGATGGGTGGTGAATTATCAAGTCAAAATCTAAAGGCCATTATTGGAGATGAAAGTAAAAAGGGAATTTTTTGACTAAATTTGGTGATTTTCAAGGGAAAAATGATAGGGATTTTTGGCACACATCATCAAATTTGAATTCCACTTTCAAAGGGATAGATCAAATATCCTTGGAAGGCTAGGCTACACTTCATCAACTTTCAACCAATGTTTGAAGACCAAAAGATAGAGGTTGACCTCATCTTGAGGAGCTCTCCTTATCTTTTGTGAATTAGTTTTGACTTTCTATTTTTAGAATATCGGATCCATTGTTTTAGGATCTGAAACTGATTGTAAGAGGCTATAAATCCAAAGACATTTGGAGCACTAAGGGGTTCAATTCTGGATACAGTAATASTCTTTTTGTACTCAGACATTTCATTGCTAATACAGATCACAAGTTCCTTTCCATTTTGGTATCAGTTTTTCATATTTCTTCCTCACTGTTATCTTGTTGTCAAACCTTGAATAGTTTATATCCTATTGTTTGGTTCATGACATTATAATCGGTTTCTTTAGTTGTTTATTAGACCCTGCTTTGCACTGGTTTATGAACAATCTTTTCTTCATCCACTGAAAGCTATTTTACTGATTAACCAATCTTGGAGAGCATTGTCTATTTGTTTACCATTTTGATGTCTGAATGCCATAAGCTGAATTGAGTTATCCCATTGATCCATATTTACAAAATACAAAAACATTCATTTCTTAAGTTACCAAGCACCTTTGGTCTGCAACCACAAAGGGTTTCTTGGAGTGATAACATCACCATGGGTTGGTATTGCCTGAGGACAAGCAATCTCAGGAAGGGAGGACTATAATGTCCCTTTCCAAATATTATCTCTAGAGAGTAGGCTTAATATTCTAAACAACCTCATTATCCTATAGCCAGGGCCATATAGGGGTAAATAGGGTTACTAGAGATCACTTCAGCTGAGGGTGTTATAATTTGAAAGTGACATTGAGATATAAGTGATTTTAAGCCAAAGTGAGCTAAAAATATATCAACAACGAATTACGGTTTCAAACAGCTATATGAAAAGGGTAAAGTGACCTAATTCATCATTATGAAGAATTTGACTTAACAGTGAGTAGAGAGGTGCATCTCAAGAGAGAGAGCTCTATGGATTCTAGAAGGAATACACCCAGTCGTTGATTTCGGTGTTGAGAGACATGCCCTAGTCACCAGGGAGATCACATATATCTTCCATCAATCTTTAGAAGCATTTACATAGGTTGCAGCAGTAATGGCGCACTTATTCAGGGTGAGGGTGCGGTTTCTGAGGAGACTTAGTGAGTCAACTTATCCATCCAAAGAGAATAAAGGGATTCCCTTCTGACCCAATTGAGAGGAGGGCAGGGCACATCTATTTCCTAATTTGTCATCATATTCTGATTGAGAAATCATCTTGGTTGCATTACTCATCCATTGAGGGTGCGGCAGTTGGGGAGGACGCATTTGGGATTCCTGAGAGATCATCATATCCAATCCAAGGAAATCCTTTCGACCCATTTCATAAGAGCCTAGGGTTCTCAGTTTGAGACCCTTATTAGTTGATTTCGATGGAGGAATCACTAAGGCATTGTTTTTGGCAGCATTTGGGGCACATTTTCCCAAGGGGATCCATCTGAGATATGTACAAGTTGTCAGAGGGTCTATCTTTAGTTGGTCAGCCACCGAGAGTGTGCATGGGGTCAGGGCACATTGTTTGAAACAATTTCCAGGAATATCTGAGGAGTTTAGCCACCAGGGTGAACTTTCCAGTCTTGCAGTAGTTGTTGTATGAGTTGTCATAGCTTGCAGTAGATCTTATAACTCATCCATTGATCCAACAACATTTTTCTATTACCAGGTATCATTGTTTTAGTTTTCGTATTGTATTTCGGCTAAGATCCTTTTGTCTCTAATCTAGCCGAGAGATTTATTTTATTCATCCACATACGGCATTGTAAACCACATAAATATCATAATATATGATTTGCAATCTTTTGTGTCATTTACTATCTGTATGCTTATTCATATGTTGTAAACACTTATTTATCTACACACACATGCAAAAAACACCAAGCATGTTGTTGTGCCTCTTTTGCCACCTAGATGAGAAAAACAGAGGTGATTGCAAGCTTAGTTGGGTTTGATAAGCAGGACAGTTGTAAGGAAAAGGGTGAGAGAAAGAAATATAAAAGAACAACTAAGAAATAAACTAAGAAATAAAATAACAACTAAACTAGTGAGCATAGGGACATAAGAACAAAAGAAACAATAAGATCCATGTCACCAATGGTAAGGTTTATATCAGTGAAAGAAAACACCAAGAAGAAAGAGGACTATGAGTCCCTTCTTCCTCCAAGGGAGGGCTCTTGGAGCCCCACAAATAATCTCTTCTTACAACTTTGAATGAAAATGGTGAAAGAATTCTTTGCTAATCCACTCAAGGGTGAGATGGATTGCCCAATGTAATGGTGCTAGTATACTCTTGATGAAAATAGAGGATTCGTCAAGAGAATAGTAGCAACATAACTTTGCTATTGAATTCCTTAAGAATGAAGTGCACCCATGGCCTTTTTTTATAGCACCTCTTTGAGGTATTATGCAACCAGCTTGTAGTGTGAAAAGAGGTGTTCGCAGCCAATTCAATTTTAATAAAAATTGCCCTAAAAGCTGCCTACACCTAATTGTCTTCTAATGAAAAATCATCGTCGCATTTTGTAACTAGACATTTGTTTTATTCATTGCGACAATTACAATTTGATTTCGATTCAGTTTTCACAACTGAAGGTGTGAAAACCCATCTATCGTTATTTGGACTGTCGTAGTTTTTTATTTAAAGACACTTTACCATTGGTTTATCACGTGACTACAAAGGTTCTTTCAAACTATGTCCATTTCACTTGGATTGCACAAGTCGATTTATAAGCCATTAAGCATGAAAATTTATTGATTACGTTTGATCCTATAAGGGTTATAATTGATTTTGGTTTTATGTGCTTATTGCTATGAGCTCTTGACTTGTTGATTATATGAGACCTTTTGTTGCAATGTTCTAATAAACTTTGAGACATTTGACTATGCAACAAGCGCATTGGTAATATTATGAGTTTGATTTAACATGGAATGGAAATAGTCTAAGTTTTATAAAGGCGCATTGGTTAATCTTTCGGATTTCGATTTTATAGTTTGAATCATTGCTTGGCGCATTGTTTTATTGGCTTGATTTTACATTGAACGATCATAGTTTCAAACTATACATTGGCATATTGATATGAGTGTCCACCGTTTAAACTTTGGGTTGGCCGAATTATGTTGAACTTGGTTATGATTGATTGAACAGGGTTGGTACTATGCCATTAATGTTTTGCATGGCGGTGATAATCCCACCACCTTCGCACGCATACCATTAATCCTTGCTTCTTTGAGTGTTGCAGCTGTTAGCCGTAACCATTTTTGACCCTGTGTATCGTTTTGATTCAAACCCTACCATGCTCAGAAGCTATGGCTCCAGTTGTGAGGGCCGAGCCCAACGGGTGCCAAGCACTGCTGATGTTTGATGGTTCTTATAGAGACCTGGAAAAATACGGGTGGCTCCAGTTCATAAGGAAATTTGATGGGTATAACCCTGCTGTGGCTCGGCAATTTGCGTTATCATTCGATGGCTGCCGAGCCAAAGTGGGTGATGTGCAACTTGAAATCAATGAACAGTTTCTTAGCTCGGTGACTAGTCTGCCTGTTACGGGACAGAAGTGGTCGAAAAGTTACAAGGTGGATAATGTCCCATGGACATTGTTATGTCAGTCTCGAACGGTGAACTCTTGCGACAAAGGCTTGCCTACAAAAATGTTAAAACCGCGCTGGCATGATCTCCTAATGGTAATCAAGAAATTTATTACTTGCGAGGGCAGGTACGGGTTTGTTTTTCTGTTTCACCTTCGTTTATTGATGGTTTTTATGAGTTTCGAACTTAGTATGCCCCACTACCTACATAGAAGTTTGTTCAAGATGGCCAAGCGGTACAAACGCAGCCAGGCCGATACCAGCCTCTTCCATGTGGGATTGATTAAAATATGTATGGTATACGAGTTGGGATTACGTCGGGATTATTGGGGTGATTTTCTCATTCGTAATGGCTTTGAAGAATCAAACCCTCCATAGGCTGATAAGCCTATGGTGGTCGAAACCCATCCTTTTCCCCCTGTGCCTTATAACGCTCTGCTACCCAAACCTCTACCCGACCCACCTACTAACTCGCCCATGGCTGTGACTAAACATGTTGAAATTGTTAAACCCGCAACCAAAAATCCTAAATCTAAAACTGGTGCTAACTCTAAAGGAAAGAAAAATGCTCGTTTAATCTCTCGCATGGTGAGAAATAGACCTAAATCCCCTGCTAATTCTGAGCCTATCGTGGTCAGCGAAGACTCTGATTCAGAAATCGAACGATTTCTCGCCGATGAGTATCCTTACTCAGAGGGTTTATGTGACAAGCCTGCATATGACTTTGTCAAGAATTTACCACCTTGTCTGAGGGATAATCCTAAGTTTCCTGGCATTGAACTACCTCAAGGAACCCTCAGTGAATCATCGAAAACCCCTGGTACCCCGTGCGATCAGTGTGGGTTATGGTTGGAGAGATATTACACCGATGTGTCGATGTTGCAAACCAGAATCCGTGATTTAGAAAATCAAGTGGCTAAGCTCACTAGTCATGAGGCAAAGGTGCAACCCTCCGACAAGAAGCAACGAACCACTGGTTAAATTATGTTCAAGAATGTCGAGTCAGCCACAGCAATTGTCAATTCGAAAATGGCATAATCTCAGCAGTCTAGATGGTATAACCCTCGCTCATTTATATGGCACATTCATAAACTTTGTGTACGTTATCGACCTGCTCGGTTAAATAAACAAGCACTGCTGTATATGATTTGTTTTGATAAATCGAATTTTTTTAAAGTTTAAGTTGGATTTGGTTTTGATTTTAGTAATTATATTTTGGATTTGATTGTTTTAAATTAGTTACGATTGAAGGCTCTGTTGTATCTATTATAGGCAAACTGTTTTTCATTTCAACGTTTTGAAACACGATCTATATGGTAATTCGAATTGGTTATGATACACACCTACAGTAGTTATCTGCTACTTGCATGTAACTTTGACCAGCCTGGATATGATTTCGATTTTGTTTAAAAAAGGGGTTTTGTTTTATATTGAGAATTGATGCAAATCGTAACAATAACCCGACTTCTAGCCAGTCAATTCGTAAGGCAAATTGACCCTGTTCTGTTGTGAAATGGAATGACAGTGTATTTTTAGTCACAAATGAATTTGTAAAACAAAACAACATGCCCAGAACAAAAATTCGTCTATAATTGTCTTGAACCCGATCTTATTTGATTGTTGTCCAGGTTACGGTTATCAATGCTCTTCGATTTTGACTGTGTCATACCCAACAATTAAAATCGATGATGATTTTTGGTCAATACTGTTACACATGTTTCGTTTAGATATATATCATAACAGCTTTCACTTATTTGATCAAAACAGAATGAATATCGTGCTTAATTTCTACAGCCTTCTTATCGTTACTATTGATTGAAATGATATCTATATTGCTACAGCTGTAACGTATGTTTGGTGTTCAAATCATATCGATTATATTTAGGTTGTGGCAAATCTTATTTGATATGGTTACTATCTTGTTTGATTATGGTTATTGATTACGATTATATCATATCTCATTCGACTTGATTCAATGTCCAGTTTCATTTAATTCAAAACAGACCTGTCAAAGTTTGACCATACTTTATGGTAACTAAAGACAGAGCGTTCTTTACTCTGTTTCAATTGAATTTATTTTGATATGATTTGATTTAAATGATAATTTCACTTGGATTATTAGTAATTCGTTTTGAGGATTATTAAAAGATGATTCGATTTTATTTTATTTGATTGAGATCTGGTCCTGTTGGCTATTCTTGACTAGCTACAGAATCAGATGATTCTGTAGCTAAGTCTGTGGAGTCAATTTTTTATTGTTTTCTTGATAAAATATTCTTCTAACTTGATCTTTGTGTTCTATTGCAGGCAAATTCGAATTGGAAATAGATATGATGAGCAGATAGGGGATGTTTTACAGATTCTACTTGCATTTTATTTCATTAGTTTAGGTGATTTTGGGATATCTCCCAGATTGTGTAAAACTATTTGATCTTATCCACAAGGAAGTTTTACCTTGTGGAAAAACCTATATATACTTATGATTTTTGTAATAATGGCATCCTCAGTTGTGGGAGAACAAGGATATGGAGTTTTAATTCAGACTGGAGCAGAATTGGTGTTTTGTCATAGCTTTTGCTTTTCAATATATCAACATTGTGTTTCATGTTTCGTATATCAGTTTGCTTATGGTTTAGTGTTACTTTTTCTATCTAAATCAAATGCGAATGATATAATTTTATTACTGTTATCCATATCTTGTTTCTTCCAAATAGATAAAGGACATAACAGTTGTTAATTCATTTTTGTGAATGATAGCTTTGTCTTCTTCATAAATTGAATTGTAATATATAAGTTTTCTGCAAAATAGGTTTCCCTTATTGCAGGAATTTATAATCAGAAGATTGTTATGATTCTCTTTTATGTCTTGTTTGTCCTGTAACATACTTCAAGAAGCAACATAGCTGATCGTTTGCGAAAATCTTAAGGGCTAAACAGTGTGAATTTCTTCCTCCAACCATCTTAAGAAGTCATCATACACAGGGCAGACTTGGAGCGTCTCCGGGTCAATTAGATTGTTGTTTACTGTTTTCATTAAGTAGTTTAATATAGAGATAATTTTAATTTGTTTAATTTCAGTTAGTTTACTTTCTTATTCATAAATCATAAAATCAAAAAAGAGTTATCTTCGTTGTTTTGGGACAGCAAGCGAATTAGTTTCACAGGTTTCATCCAAATCTGTAGATTGTATGCAATGTATATTTGTGAATAAACTGTAATTAAATTGATAATTAGATAGTTGATTTGAGTTATTATAATAGTAATTAGTAGTTTGTAGATAGAATAGTTAGAATAGTTTATATTTAGTATATTAGTTCCTTTTTTTGTTTTATTAGTTTCTAGTTTCCTTTATTTTAGTTAGTTTCTTGTATTTAGTTATAGTTAGTTTGTTTTATTTAGTTTAGTTAGATTACTTAGCTCAGATCATTCTTTCTCTTCGGTTTTCTTAGGAGACCTTAGAGCGGCCAACGGAGCCGTTAAACTCGTCAGGGTGGTCCATTCCAAACGGCTTGGTTTATTTAGACAACCCCGGACCGGTTCCACTCTCCCAGTTGATGGACGGTCAATTTCGCCCGTCAACAAGAGGCTAATTAGGGCATTTTTAGGTCTTTGACCAACCACCCAGTCGGATCCAGTCCAAATTTGAGTGTCAAATCAACTTGGAAGCTAAACCAGAAGTGGGTGGGAGGCCGACCACTCTCATAAATGTGTCGTTCTCGGATGTGTGTAGATTTTAGCGACCACAGTCACGCATCAGGCACATGTGCGCTTTTCCTGCATTTCTGTTTTGCGCATGTGCACGCGTGCCCTATGTAGTCATAGCACACTTTAATTTTGTCACTGGTTGTATAGTTTTTTACCCTTTGAAAATGATTTTGTGGTAATTTTGGTCCATGGGTGACCTCATAATTGTTTGACAATGTTGGATTCTTGTAACCATTTGCAGATGAAATTTCAGTGATAACAGATGCCCCATGATGGATGAGGTTAGGAGCATACGTATAGCCGAAATTCATAAATGTTTCTTCTACTAAGAGTGTCGTTGTAAGAGAGAGTGATAGTGGGATTGTCAAGAGTTACCCATTGGAGGGAGAAGGGAACCTGTAGAACCCAACCTTCCATAAGGTGTGTAAAAATAAACTATGTACAAACGAGGCGGGCATGCCCCATGCTTGTGTCATGTAAGTCAAAAATGAATGATGTGTTGATGTAGACAAATGCAGCACCCTCAGGGGCAGTCATGATAAAGGCATAAGACAATTCTGTGGAGGAAAATACTCTTAACAGTAGCCAGTGACATCTGTAAGAAATATCACGGATTCTGTAGGCATTGATAGCCTGGCTAAGTTCAGAGGTCTTCGACAAATATAAGAAATAATTGCAATAGTCGCAAAGTAAGACCCACCGTAACATGAGAAAGTGTTGAAGTCGAATGTTATGGGGGTCAACAATAGCAGGGAGAAATTGTGGTTCTCCCTATGTCATCTGAGACCTCTCATTGGAAAGTTAATGAGAGTCAAGATACCGTCGCCCTTTTGGAAACTGTGTTGATGTCGACAAAAAAGGGGGACATGACTCCAAGAAGAAAAGGGCTTCGTGAAATCTACTAGGTGAGGTTAGGAACTGGAGGAGGTACATGGATGAATTCATGATGTAGGAAGACTCAAGACTGCCCTTGGTCGGGGGTATATGTGAAGTATAAGTGGCTACAACCGTTCAACTAGGTCGAGTGTCATGGGGACAACAAGACATGGGATAAGGTGTGCCAGAGGTGGGACAAAGTGAACAAACTCAAAGGGCAGAGGTAAGTGGCCTATGGGATACTCAGAGTAGACTGGCGATGTCAAATAGGGTAGATGATAAGGAGTTCCCCAACCAAGGGCGACATGGGTTGCGTTTTCCAAAAAAGGGAAGAAGGTCGCCAAAGGGGACAACAAAAAGATATGTAAATGTTGGAAACAAAGGCTTTTTACAAAATAAATAAAGAATA
Organism: Picea engelmannii; assembly: GCA_009831015.1. NCBI lineage: Eukaryota > Viridiplantae > Streptophyta > Pinopsida > Pinales > Pinaceae > Picea > Picea engelmannii. Next base: position 622,861 of record ML780597.1, read on the forward strand.
ATTTGGGATGAGTGTACAAATACAGAAACGGGTGCCCCAATGTAATATGGTTGGGTCGGTTAGGGCACAATTTGCTTGGAGAACTGGTAGAGGGTGGGGGCCCCATGGGTGGGTTTCTATATGAGGTAGGTGAAATGGAGGAAAATTTGCAGAGGGGCAAACTGAGTTGTGGATGAAATGGAGGGTTCATGATACTGCGGAGGTGTAGTCAAAATAGAACCTTGAAGAGATAACCTGGGAGTCAAATGGGAAAGATAGCAAAATGAGGAGAGGGAGTATGTGGCTGATTCACGACATGATGTAAGACTATCGAGACTCCCATCCCTAAAGGGTTGAAAAACAGCATGAGTGTCAGAGTG